>VWYI01021644.1:41366-55288 GCA_013399455.1 Anthoscopus minutus
TCCATCCATCCACCAGCCCGGGATTCCTGCCCATCCCTGCCGTTCCAGCAGGGTGTTCCTCAGAGCCTTGCAGGAGCTCCGGGACTGACTGCCCGCAGGGGTTTGTGAGGCACTGCCTCTCCTCCACCCCTCCTGTCTCGGGCAAGATGGGGTCCCTGTTTTCTGTTTTCTTGTTAATGCTGTGGTTATTGTTGTTTGTTTGATGTATTATTCCTATCCCCATATCTCTGCCTGAGAGGCCCTTGCTTTCAAAATATAATAATTTGGAAAGGGAGGGGGAATACTTTCTTTTTCTTTTCATTTCAAGGGAGGTTCCTGCCTTCCTTAGCAGATACCTGTCTTCCAAACCAAGACACCAGTAAAAGAGAGATATGGGCATACTGGAGAGTCAAGCAAAATGCCTTAAAGATTATTTGACTGGGGCACCTGTCCTACAAGGAAAGGCTGAGAGACCATTCAGCCTGCAAAAGAGAAGACTCAGCAGGGTCTCCATCAATATGCAAAAACCTGAAGGGAAGCTGCAAACAAGAGAGAACCAGACTCTTTCAGTGATGCTCAGCAACAGGACCAGAGCCAGTAGGTATGATTGCTGAAATTGGAACACTTTGAGGGTTTTAAGTTGGTTTTTGTTTTGAATTTTTCTGATTTGTAAGAATTTTTTGGTTACAGTTTATCTTTTAACATGGGCAGGGAAGATGGCAGGGTTCTGGGCCTTTCTCTGCACAACATTCTGCAGTCACTCTTAGGCTATGGAACTGCAGCCAATGTAAGCACTTCAGTGTCGTGGCTTTCCACCTGATGTACCTCTGCAGCACTGAAACAGTTTCATTCTGTGAGCAAGCAATCTGAGGACTGCTTCTTTTGCAGTCATCAAGGAGAATGCCTCCAGCTAATGAAGACTGTAGATTTAAAGTGGATTTGATAAAGTATAAAAAGGCCCTGTTAATCTGGTGTTTTGCAGAAGAATATCACCTTTTATTTAGCATAATTCCCCTCCACTTTTTATGTAGTCTAAAGGCGTCTCTAAGGAAGATGCAGACAGCAGCTGCATCACTCAGAGAAAAATGTATTGTACCACATGCCTATTACATGGATGAGACTTGATGGTAAGTGTGGAACTGCTTGCTACCATTACTAAGGTTTAAAACAACATTTCTCAGTGTTTCTACAAGGTTTTATTTGCTCTATAATGTTTACTAGAAATAATATTGACTTTTACCCTTCCTTTTTAAAAGACAAGTATTGCCTTAAATAAATCTCAGAAAATCTGAGGAAAGTGAATAAACTCATCTGAGTTTCCTTTTCACTCTCCCCACACGTATCAATAAGTGCACCGTTCCAGTTTTAACCTCTTTCCACATAAGGTCAGTCAGATCTTTCAAAAGGTTTTGTGCAGTCTTTTTCAGAAGTATGAATGATGGCGTGTTCAGTTGTAGGGTGTGCACTCACTGTACCTTTTTCATGACTTGGATTAATTGTGCCATGTGGGTATTATAAATCAAACCCATCATAGCATGAAACACAGGCAACAACTGGTTGATGTGGTTTGTATCCTGAGCATAGGTGTGTTGTTGTTACTAAAGGTGATGTCCTGGAGTTTGCCTAACAAAACTGGTTCTCTGAGAGAGGAAGAAGATTCCTGTTTGTCTAGCTGAGGCACAGAGCTGGCAGTGCATAGCAGAAAATGCTGAAGTGTTATCTATTCTTTGTGGTAGCCCTCAGTGGGACTTCTAAGCTTCTAGCTTTGTGGGCAGTGCCATTCCCACTTTCTCTCTACCAATTCGTATTCAATGTTCTCTCACTTCTTCTTTTAATGTTGCTGGAGGGCTGTGTGAAAAGGCAGAAATAAGAGAAAGCAGGAAGAGACCCATTGTCACTGAATCTGGCAGCAACACTGATGCAAATGGTTCTTTCTTACCCAGCAAATTAAGAACAATGAAAAAAAACACAATTTACAGCAAGTGAAGTCATATGATACTACCTTTGAGCTTTTTACGCAATGTTTTTTTGTTTCACTGTTATGAAGGATGATTTTAGCTGAGTGCCTGGTAGGTAGAAAAGATTCTGGATCCAAGTAATGCTACAATTCAAGTAAATCCTTTATTTCTGTGGAGTTAACTCTCACCAGTTACAGAAACGCAGAGCTCAGTGGTTGATTTTCCATAGATAAACAGCTTTACATATGACTGCTTTAATAAACCATTAGTAATGGCTTGTTTCTCAACCCCTTCTTTGTTGGGCAGGATTTGATTTTCACCCATTGTGTTGTTTCCTGCTTATTAATGCTTTAAATGTTAATTAAAAGCAGTAATTGCGCTGGGCCTCACCAGACAGGGAAGGAGCCCACCTGGAGGGCTATCACAGCTAAACAGTCCCTTCAGAAATTTGTACATATTTCGTACTTTTAAAAGCTAACAGACCAATAACACTAGGTACAGGTGTCATGGCTTGAACTTTACAGAGGGCTGCCGTGCTGCTGAAGGCTAGGACAAGACTGCCTTTCCCCACCCTATGATTCTACAGGGAGAAACACCAGGGTGAGTACAGGGTGAGGTAGTACAGAAACTTCTGCATTAAATTCTTCACTGTAATTCCTTTACATTTCCAGACTTTATTTTTGTTTCTCCTTAAAAATCATCCGCTATGTACAGTGCTGAGATAGCCCAGTGCTTTTGATGTAGCTGCATTAAAAACAGGCTAGAAACTGTTATAAAATAATTGTTAAGCATGTACTGTTAGTTTGTTATTTGTATCTGTTATTTGTTATTAGGTATTTGGTATTGTATTTGTAGTGTTATTATATTGTAAAAGGATAGTTATAAGAAACACAGTACTACACATAAGAAAATCACCACCCCCCAGCAAAACGAGCCAGCCTAAACAAAAGCTATGATGGGGCAAGCAAGCCCCTTAGACCTTCATGCAAATGAAAGGATCCAAACAAGCAACCAATCCCGAAAGACAAACAACAGGATAAAAAGGGGCATCTGAGCCGAGGAAGCCGCGCCGCTCCACCTGGAACACCGAGGACAAGACATCGCTGCTCTCGAGGAGCCAAGCGCCGCTGCTGCAGCATCCTCGATGGCAATGCTCCTGCCTGGCCCGTGGGCCCCCATGCTTTAGGCCTTTTCTTTCTACAATAAATGCTGAAATCACTCTCAGTACCAGGAGGCTGATCCCGTTTTTAACAGCTGTGAGTTGGGTTAAAAGCCTGCCCCTCCTGCTTCCAGCTTCCATGTCTTGATAGGAGATTTGTTTTGGGAGGGACATGTTCAAGTGCATAAAGTAACTTTATGCAGGAATAAGGCAGTTGCCTTGTCTCTCTCTAAAGAAGATGGAGGAAAGAACTGATAAAAATTCATGCACAAGGATGGAACACTCTAGGCACACATATTTGTCTAGCAGAACACTCTGGTGTTATACACTTGACTACATTGGGAACTAACAGTCCTGCTGGACTGTTTTCCTAAGAATAACCTCACAGAGACAGCAAAATTACTGCCCACTCTCTCACTAAGGACCCTCAAGCTTTCTTACTGTGATCTCCCTGAACCAATTGTCTAAAGCCAATTCTTACATAGTGTGGAACCTTGAAGCAGAGAAGCGCCTTCCCTTTTTTGTTGCATCTGGAGATTTGGTTGTAGCGTTTATGCAGGCAGTGAGAGGTCACAGCCTGGCCTTGTCACTGTTAATAAGTTGTGCACTGTCTGTCCAGCATGCCTGCTTTGAGTTGTACTGAGTGAGAGAGAGGGAAAGCAACCACTTGTGTCTGGAGCTGGCTCAGACCAAAGCAGGTTGATTAAGACTGATGAGGTACCCTTCACCTTCTTTTCATTCTCCAACCCCAAGTACATTTTAGCAATTTTGCTCCAAATCATGAATGCAAAAAGCTTCTCACAAAGTACAGTTAAAAGAAGCTTCAGCGGGAGGAACACAGGCAGCCTGAACACAGAACAGGTGCAGGCATACAGCTGGCAGGGCAGGGCAGTAATCATGGGAAAACACTTGGCTTGGAATTTAGCACACCACCAACACACCTTCATTGGTGGCACATCAACACGCGAGGGAGAACAAAAGAACAGCTTGGTGACTGCCTCTCCTAGACTGAAGGAAGCAGTGGGATGACATGTAGGTCAGGACACAGAGGCTGCCACAAAATGATCCCAAACTAAGAGCATGACAAACCGGACCCCTGACTTGAATTTCCGTGGAAAGGTGGACACAGAGATACCAGCAGAAACTGAGAAAAAATCAGTTAATGAAAGTGCTTCCAAGACAACAGTTTTGCTTAAGTTCCTGGAAGAAGGATATGTACGGTCTGAATCTAGGCTACCTGTTCTCTAAAGACATTTGCAAGAGAGGACGCTAACCTATAGGAGACCTAAATAATGAGACACCTCTTAAAATATGTAGCCAGTGAAAAATGTTACACTTGGAAAATTACTTCTCAGCAGATTAATTGCTTTTTCCAGCATGCTTTGCTTAAGAGTCCCTCTAATCCATTGTGGTCTGGATGATGTATTTCTCACAGAACTAGCAGCATTTCATTCTACATTACCTCTTTGAATGTAGAAACAATGGGCAATAAAAGAGGAGGAAAGAAATGTTACTGAAATAGAGTCAGTGGGAATTCCAGCTCACCAGCTTTATACAAATAATGATTCCCATTTATTCTCCAACCTCTAGCTTCTGTAGCCTATATAAACAAAAGCAATGGTCAACTAGCAAAAATTAAACCAGCATGATTTCCCTTTTTTCCAGGGCTTTTTGACAAGGACAAATATCTTTTTGTCAGTGGAATATAAGATTTAGTTCTTATATTTGCAAAAAGTCACAGACAACAACCTGTAATGCAATAATCAATGTGTTGCTTTGTCTAGCACTGTCTGTTATGTATCCCTAAAAATATTATTTCAGTTGATATTCCCAAGTCAGCTCAAAGGCTCAAGAGAGACCCCTGCATCTTCTTCTTATATGCTTTTAGAAAACAGCTTCTCTCTAACTAACTGAAGAGCTGTATGAAAACAGAATATTCAATAAATAGTAATAAAACAATGCTAATGGTGAGGCACAAGCTTCAATCTTAATACCCACATTAGTTAACCGTCTCATAATTTGTCCTCCATAGTTGGTGAAATCTATCCTCCATGGTCCATATATGAAGTTTATGACTAAACCTGTACAGATGAGACAAAAATGGATATGACTCCACAGAACAGGCAAAACACAGGGCTGATCTTGCAAATGTAGAAGATCCTGGTACTACTCCCTCTGGACTAGAGAGAGAACCCATGTTTGGTTGAGGGAACACAAAGGAGTGGCCTTGCAGGAGAACAGGCTTTGATGCTGTAGTGCAGTGGCAGGACCTGGTGGAGGCCAATAGAGCAGTGCCAGATAACATGCTGACAATACAAACCCACGAGAAGACCTGCTTGTGCCACAGGATACATACACCCCAACAGATGAGCAATTCTGAGCAGGCAGCTGGCCCCATGCATACATCACATAGCTACATCACAGCAGACGAGAGAAGGAATTAGACAGCTTAAAAGCTATTGAACCCTAGCAGTTCAGGGTCAGAGTTTCTGCTGTTGTACGCTAGCAACAGGTTTGTAGGGTCCGTCCTTCAATCTAATTCGCCCCTAAAGAAAGAGGCAAATCAAGTAGTTCAAGAGCAGCTTCATCCTTTTAAATTGCCTTTCCTCACTGCCCTTTATGCCCTCTTCTCTCTTCACTTGAGCACTACATTTCAGCGTGGGTGCCCCAAATTGGTTGCAATTTATAAGCATATTATCCTCACAGCCAGATATTGATGGGAGCAGCATGGAGCCCTGGGACTCTGTGGACACCCTGCAGGCAATTTTTGGGATACTGCAGGTGGATTAATTATCTCTATTTCTACAGGCTGCTGCTCTGAGGCATAACATCCACTCTAGGCACATAAAACAGTAATTAGCAATGCCAAGCATGTCCAGACAACTGTCTACCTAGAAATAGTCACACACATCTTCGGGATGATCTGTTAAACTAGTCACATTCACCACTGCAGTTGCTATGGGCTCAGCTGCAGTAAACACAAAGAGCACAAGTCAGGGATCAGAAACAGCATTTTCACTGCATGAGACCATGGCACTCTGAGGATCCCCAGCTCTTACAGCTGGCTTGATTGGAAACAGGGTCTTCAGGGGCACAAAAATTACTATTATGGCCCTATTAGCAGCTGCTACTAAGTAACCAAAGTTTATTGGCCCTCTTATTTGCAGGATAGCTAGCTATGGTAGCATACCGTTTATTAGAGCAGATGAGGATGAACAAAGGAAGACTTTGAGCAGGTTCTAGAGTCCAAAACAATCATCTGGAGGAAATAAGAGTGTGGACATGGTGCCACTCTAGACTCTGCAAAGTCTGGAGCAGCCTGGGAGCTATGAAGCCTCATAAGTACAACTTATTGGGAAAACCCAACACTGTACAGGGATGGACTTGGTGAGAGAAAAGAGCAAGCCTTTCAGCAAGCTTTAGCAGAAATACTAAGAGAACTGTATTTGTTTTGGAGCATAGTCCTTCTGAAATGCGTTGAGCACTTTTGGTGAAAACCCATAGGGCAATAATAAGGACATTCCAGATAGGCTGGGAAAATGAGAACTACCACAAAGGAGGACTTTATAGTGGGGAAGCAAAACTGACTAAAAATCTAGCAAAGAAATCAACCTTATGCGTAGGTGGAGATACTTATCAGAATAGTAGTCTCCAAATAATACTTCCTTCTGTGATTAGGGGCAAAATCTTTCAGACATGACAGTATAAAAAAGATCAGAATGATCCATCATTTTCCCTTGTAATTTTCCATTTCAATTAAGTGGATAGAATAATAATATTTAATGTCTTGCATTTTTTCCTACTTTTGCATTATAAATTAAAAAGATGATTAATGAAAATGGTTGTTTGAATTGCAGTTGAAGACTATAACTGTGCATGACTTCTGACTTTTGTCTTGTAGCTTGTAGGTAGAACACTTTTTTAGTGTTTGCTCTATTCATGAGATTAATTATGGACAGAGGGTGTGTGTCAAGGGTTGATTGACAGAAAACAGATGCTTACATGACAGCAAGTCCAATTAATATACTGGAGGTTCCTCAACTAGCATTTTCAAAATTTTTTATGAAGTTGAAAAAAGCATTTGAAATAGTTATTTCACTGCTACTGAAAATACAATATTTCAGCCCACAGTGTCTTTTTTCCATCAAAATAAGAAAACTGAAAACTAAAAAAAGTTTTCCTTTACACAAATTTCCTTCCATTAGAAGACAGAAGCTAGTTTTGGCCCATTAAAGCAAGAGCAATAGCAATGCAAAACTCACTCAAACCAAAAAATGCTCGAAATACTGAAAAAAGATCCACTCCAGAAACATTAGAAAGCCTGGTAGTCCATTTCTCCCTGTCCAGAACCTTGAGCCATGTTACAGTCTCAGAAATGCCCATTAGACCTTATTCTACATGAACAGCACCTAAGCTCAGCTCCTTTTAGCTCATGAGAAACACTGTCTGCTTCCAGGGACCGGTGGTGTCTTAAAAGCTCCTAGTTTTCACAAACACCACTGGAAACTTATTTTTGTCACCTAAAAAACAAACCAAGAGGAACAACATTTTTGTTACTGAGCTTTAGAAGAAAGTCAGCAACTTGAATTGTGGCCAGAATGTCAATGTGTTAAAAGCCAATGCTCTAGTGAACCTGTAAAGAGTGGTCTCAAGTGGAGAACCTTTGAGCTCTCCTGGACCAGTGCACTGTGACCAGCAACCTCCCTTTGACTGGGCTTCTCAGAGCCAGAGAACTCTCAGATTTGCTGAACTTGAAGGACCACAGCCAAACAATGATGACAAAGACTGGGCCAATACCCCCACTCCTCGAGGCCCAAACTTTTGCCTGTTGAGAAGATCCTGACATAAGCACTTCACTGATCTCGAGGGAAAATTCTACCTGGAAAAATGTAAAAATGTACCTGGAATCTCTTAAATACTGTAGATTGATAAGTTAGGTCTATAAATAAGGCTTGAAGTAGATTCTATAGAATTTTTCGTAAATTAATTAAATTAGATTATTGTTTTAGTGCTGTTGAATTCTTTAGGCAGAAACTACTGTTCAAGTTCAGAGCTAAGTTTTGCACAGGAGTCCATGTTGAGACTTATGACTCAGTGTGAAGGCCTCCCTTTTTTTTTTCCATCCTTACCCTTTCCCATCTTTACACTTTTCCATTCCACACGGATAATATTTTTTTTCAGATTAATTGACTTTATGTTTCAGTCCAATATTTTGTCTGTGTGCTTTAACCATGTAGCAGGTAGTAGAGTGAACTGAGCAATGAACTTCATTGTGATTTCACTTTTATATTAAACCTGGTTTTGCCACTACCTTTGGTGTTAATTCTGTGAGCAACCTAAAACACACATTCACACATAAAGACACCTTTGCAAAACAGGAAGTTTCTGTTATCTTCTTTAGAATTGCATGACTTTTCTTGCATTGCATGCCACAGCATACACTCCTTGCAAGCCACTTTTGGCATTGCATGCCAGAGACCATAGCACAAAAAGAGGACCTAAGATAGAAGTAGGAAAAATGTCTCTGTTTTGCTGAGCTGTTCAAAATCTTTCAAATATCTAAAGCTGGAACAGAATGGGAATGCTAGAAGTGACATGAGAGGTCATATGAAAATCGCAAAATAAAGTGAGCTCTTCTGAAGTGATCGTCAGGTCACCATGACTTCCAAGAAGTATTACACAAAAAATGAAAGACCAGGATCAAAATAATCATGAAGAGGTAGCTCCTCATACAATGGCTCATTATGCCGGTAGTACTTGTCAAAATATTTAAAATCTTGACGTTTGCTAGAAACTGAAGAATACCAAAGAAACACTAGGAACAGATTCTCTTAAACAGAAATAAACAATTTATTCAGAAAATCCCCTGAGCAGATGCAAGCAAGCATGTTCTTAGGAGAAATATTGGCATGTTCTCACAATTTTCCAGGCATCCACTCAAATCCACAATGTTTTGTTCTTGTGGAATATTTTTTTGCTTCAGAAATAGTATTTATTTGTCAACAATGCCAGAATCACAAACTTCATATGCAGAGTTTGCAAACACTTGGAATCATAGCACCATAGAATCGTAGTATCATTAAGGCTGGAAAATACCACTAAAATACCAAGTCAAACAATTAACCTAGTATTGCAATGTCCACCACTAAACATGTCCCTAGGCACCACATCTGCATATTTTTTAAATAGCTCCAGGGATGGTGATTCCACCATTTCCCTGAGGAGCATGTTCCAATGCCTGATCACTCTTCACAGAAGAAATCTTTTCTCATATCTAGCCTAAACATCCCTTGCTGCCAGCTGAGGCCATTTTCTCTTCTGTCAGAAGTACATTTAAAGAACACATTACCTCCCCTACTGCTCCCACAAACCACATGACTGAAATCTCAGCACCTTTTACTGGGTAGTGAGGTCTCTTATGTGCCTGCTTAGTGGAAAGGCTGAGCTAAATCTCATACACCGTTCCACCTGAAGCTTAGGTGGGGGAAAGGTGTTGAAGTCACTCATAGTTATCCAATAAGAGTCCTGAGCAGAGGAAGATTAAAGGCTAACAATTGGGCGCTCTTACAGAAATATTCTGAATAGCAGATGAATCAAGACAACTCAGCACAAAAATGATAGTTAAGGGGACTTAGCACGTGCTTTTGCAGAAAACACTAAATCCTGGCATGACTGTGCCAAACTGTCTATCTACAGACAGACTTTTTAAATCTCTACTTTGAACACTTGAGTTGGAGGGGAAAGGAACATTGTAGTGAGAGGGGCTTGCCAGTCCCAGACACCCCTGTCTGCCAAGAGGGTTTTAAGCGACATCCTTCTCCTAGACCAGGGAAGTCTGGTGATGGATCACCTAAACTAAACAGAACTAAACTGTTGGATCTGAGTAGTATTCAGTTTCCTCTTTTCTCACTAAACAGCAAAATCTGACAATATCCTTCTTTCCTCAGAAAACAGCAACACACCTTGCTGCCTATAGAAGCACACCCAAATCTGAGCGAGCTATGTCCCTAGTCACTTCAATGCATTCTTCAAAACAGCAGAGGATATGATTAAAGTGCTGATGGAGACATACCTAGTAGTGCATTTCAATGCCATATCAACGGAAGCATAACAGTACAATACTGTGACTTTCTCAAAACAGACCAACGAGGCAAGTTCAGGTGAAATAAATAACTAATATCCTGGCACTGCACTGGTAGACTGCCTTACTTCACATTAACCTAGGACTGCAAATCCTCCCTTCCCATAACAATTTTTCTCTCCACAGAAATGAATGCTTAGGGACCAAGGGAACTATTAATCCACTAGATATAACATTTCCATCTGATTTTCCCCCATGAGTGAAGACAGGAAGCTACTGAGTCTAGAGAGATTCACTGAGAGCTTCACAGAGTTCAAAGTTATACATACTTATATCTTTTGCCCAAGTCATTCACTGTGGTGAAGTTTTCTAAGAGATCCTAGCACCGGCTGTTTGCAAAGGACAAAATGAGTCAGGGAAACAGCAGAAATCAGCAGATTCTTTGTAGTCAGCAGATACATCATCCTAAATGAAAACTGTTTAGAAGCAGCCCGAGCTGAACAGCTGAACAGGACAAAAAGAAAAGACATAAAAAAGAAAAAAAAATGCAGAGTTTCTAGGGCTGAGATTTGTCAATGAGAACAGAAACTGCCAGGTGCGGGGGAAAGCTGTTACAGTTCTGCACATCAGACCTAACCTAGCTCCAGTTTCTCAACTAATCAAGGCACAGGAGATAGGAGATAACCCTGACAAGGTTAAAATGCAAGAGCTGAGTGCTAAAGTGATAGACTAAACTGTCAGAAAATCAGGTTATTTAAGGTATCAGAAGAGAACTACCCCAAAAAGTGGTAAGCAAAACCACTCAGTCTCTGCAGAACACTGGCAGCCTCTCAAGCTTATGTGCTGATTTAAGCCAGTGGAGACAACTCCACTTAGTGGGGAAAATGCAAAGGGCATTTAGGATGCAACTGCCTATTTCTGGTTTGTATTTCAATAGGTTCCCAATGCCTGAAGGCTATGTAGGATAGCAGGAAAAGTTGTTCTGTCCAAATATGCTGACAGAAGGAAAAAAACCAAACAGGAGCAGCAAGACAGTGGAGCACACAGGAAAAATAGATCACTACTACACATAATAGCATGTTGTGGGCAAGATAAATTAAACTTTTTTCTGAAAGTAGTTCACCAAAGGTGTGTTTTAAAGATAGAAATTGAGAAACAGGAATCCTTCCTTTCAGGACCAGCAGCTGAATGTCTAAGCTTTTATTACCCCGTTGATTTAAAGAGAGAAACAATGAGGCACATATCTACTTCAAAATATATATTCTTTTGAAAATTGAGGTTCCTGTGCAGTATTCCCATGCCAACAAATATGGGACTAGGAGAACAGTCCAATCAAGCTTTGCAAAGTATAACGATAAAGAGCTGGAGCAATTGCTGGAAAACAAATCCCACAATTTACTGTTATGTTGGGAGGGGTGAGGAGGGGAAAGGGCATAAAAACTATGCGTTTGATTTGGGTGTCTTCACAGCTGTTATATCCGATATATTCTGATCTTCTGGCAGTCTAAATTCTGTGATTCAGGAGATGTGGCTTCAAATCACAGCTCTGCTGCAGATGTCATTGTGTGACCTTGAGAAAATCCACTTGACCTCTTTTCTCTTCGTCTATGAAACAGCAACAACACTTCTGCCCTCCTTCTTTAGGGCAACAGGAGCAAAAGTATTCCAATTATCTCTGTAGAGAACTGCAGTCATGCTGAGAAACTAAAATAGAAAGGGAAAAAAACAGCAGTTACATAATCTTACCACATACATACATACATAGATATAGATATAGATTATATAGATTATATAGATGTATATATATAAAAGTGTACAGATTAAGTAATGTAAACATTTTTAATACGAGAGGGCTTTTGGAGGAGGATTTTTTGTTTTATTGTTTGTTTTGCTTTTTCAGGGATAGAATTGTGAATGATTCTATATGATAAAAGTACCTTGAAAATGATTTTTATAAAGTTTTATCAGATGCTGGCATACAATATCATAGTTCCAGTACAAGTTTCACCTTCTAGCATTCTGCATGGACAGTTTATTCAACAGCATTACATTACTGATTCATGTCAGATGTCCTATAGAAAACATCTGAACATATTTTTATCTCAAGATACTTGCAAGATAGCTGCTAACAGTTACAATTCAAGCACATGTATTTATTATCTCAGTCACTGAATAGAACCTAAACTGTACTAAAAAAGAGACAGGGAAAACCCAGTAGTTTATCAAGGGAAAGAAAGCAGCATAATCTTCTGCAGAGGTAAAAAAACAGCACCAGGAACATGAATATCAATATAGGAGAAGAAACATGAATTTTCAAGCAGGAAAGCTATCAGTTTTCCTAGTTTACTCATAGCAGGAACAGTATTTAAAAATTTTAAAAAGCAAAAAAAAACCAAAAGAAAAAAAAATGGATTAGATCCCTAGCTGTCTTTTTATTAGTATTATTTCTCTGGTATTTTCAAGGGCCCTGTCACAATCTAGAAGCCTAAGCAAGCACAACAATGACATTCAAACTCATGGCATGTGGATAGCCTCTTACTCCCACACTCTCACCATGCATCCTAATACAACCTGCCTATTTCAAAAACAAACTTCCTGGGGGTAGTTTCTGACTCAGTTCTTGGCACACTTCTGCTTCTGGCAACTGAAAAGACATGTTTTTTTGATTGTGTAGGCCACCCAAGGTTTGTTGTTTATGTTCACAAAATGCTCTGCAGAATTATGGGCTTTTGAATAATACAGGGTTTTGCCTTGTGACATTTTTGTTTTATATGAAAAGATGTTGAATTATGGAAAAAAATCCACTTTCTTTTCATTAATAAAAGACTGAATAACTAATTCCCTAAGAAATACTGGCATCCTTTCCTGATTTATCTCTCTTTGTAGGACAATAGGATGCTTGTGGACCTTGGGGAAGTATATGATTTCCAGCCGACTGTTACTGTTAATTTTCTTCTTGAGACATCTGCTATCCCAGTTAACACTAACTCACAGAACTGCAAAGCAGGGTTAAGTATCCAGCCTTTCCAACCAGCTGATTACAGCCTATATATATACTGTTAGCAGTATGACATCCATTTTGCATTCAAGCTATGATGGAAACCAGCACATATCAATGGCTGCGAATTTGCTGTTTATCTTACTCCATCTGCTGGGACATGCAGCTCTTAGCAGAAGCATAGCAGAGGACAGAAACTTCAGATGTATTTATGACACCAGTGTATACTCCTCTAGGTACAAAGCAAGCCAAGCAAGAGCAAAAAGAACTTACAGAGTTCTCGTGAACCTGTTAGTCAGCAGATCAGCTGCTGCTGCTGCTGCTGCTGCTGCTCTGAAATCCCAGTGGGAATCAAAGTAAGCACAGGGAGACTGAGCTGAAAGACAAGATGAAAATAAGGCAAATAACTGTCAAAATGAAAAAAAAGATAAAAATTGAAGGCTAATGCTTTGTAAACTGTCAGGAGTGGATGACAAACCTTCACCTCCAATTCCTATTCCTACTTGGAAAGTGAATCAAAGGAAGAAGGCATGCATGTAGCAACAAAACCATCCAGTAGGCACAGCAAAGGAAAACAAAATGTCACATACTCAGCATTTGACAGCAGCAACCATGCTCCCAGTTGTTCGGATTGATCATCATGTTGTGAATGATGAAAAGGTCCAGAGAGAGATTGCCTGTCCTCCTTTCCCTTTGTCCTCCTGCCCTCTCCCAAATAATGGCTAAGAATGGCCAACACAGAAACTA
>VWYI01021645.1:0-29530 GCA_013399455.1 Anthoscopus minutus
ACATTAGGCATGCGAGTCTTCCCTCCCGGTAAGAATAGCGACACACAGTGATCTTGGGCTCTCTCTCCTGTTGCCATGTCTTGGGTGCTTTAACACTGAGCAGATTGGGTCCAAGTGTAAGAGGATAAAGTCAGAGGGATTAGGGATTTGTCCCATGACTTCAGCACTGTTGGATCCTCTTGAATGCCATAAAAGCCCTCATGAATTATAGACATAACTGTGCATGCAAATACACACTTTTGAAATGTTAATTTTTTGATGTCTCAAAGTTGATTTTAAAAAACCCAAAATAACCCACCACCTCAAGGAAGCAGTATGTGTTGCAATATGAATTACAGTCTTTATGACTTTCCCTGGCTCCTGCCTTTTAAGTGTGGATCAGAACTGTGTCTGGAGGGAGCCACAGCAGGCGCAAAGAGTGGCTCCCAATCCTCTCAGTCCTTTTATGACTGTGCTCAGCATTCAGCCCTCCATATCTTGCTAAAGTCGTTCACTTTAGAGCATTACAGAATGAATTTTTTTAAAATACCCACAACTTGGAGCATCTCCCTCTTTCTCTCCCTACTTCTATTTTGAAGAACCAAAAAAAGGAAACACCTTCAGTACAGGGCTGATTGCATATCATTCCTAACCATCCACTCTCCTCTCCTCAGCATCAGTTGTTCTGCTGTGGCAGGCTTCACTTGGGTGCTAGAAAAATCTCAGCGTGCAAGTGTCGCCTGAGGGAACATGAGGTGGGAGAAGAAGAGATGAAGATACCAAACCTGGGATATGTTACCAGCAGTCCCTCGCTGCTGCACTCTCTAAAGCAGGAGTGACAGAAGGCAGGAGCACGGGGAAAGGGAGAGAGGCTACTGCACTCCACAGGCACTTCAAGTAACTTGTGCTTTGTTGTATTCACAGAGTGGCAACAGTGGTGCCATTGCACTAACAGGAAGCAGCTCCACCCTGTGTATTTTGAAGGGGATTTTTTTGTTTCTTTGAATGTTGCTGGCTGTCTTTCACCATCTCATCCCAAGTATACTTCTAAACAGGAACAGTCCCAAGTGTAACCCAAGTGTAACAGAACCAAGGAACTGTTCCCGGAATAAATGAGTCGCAGGTTGTTCCCTCACACAGGTGCATGCTATGATTCCCTGCTGAAAGAAAAAGTGCTTCACCCTGCTCAAGGACAACAGGCAAAACTGCTCCAGAGAGGGATGCCTCTCCCACTGAGCCACTTGCTTGCCTTGGCAGTGTGGTACAACATGGAAGGGTGGGGAATATATCACAGATAAACATAGACCACCTGAAGCATCTGCTTCCTGGGCTTGCCCTGGATCCCAGATTCTCATCCTGCAACATGGGGAATGGTACTGCACCATCTCCCTTCTGGGCTGTAAGAATGTGTCCATTTCCACCCTGTCTCATGCTCTGGGCACCAGCTAACTATATAAATTATTATGCACCCAGACAGACCATGGTTTCTTACCTTTCTTTTTTCCCCACAGCTGTAGCTGAAGAATAAATACCCTGATTTATCTTATCTGTGTATCACACACCTTTAAATACAGCTTTGGTATACTTGAAGTTCAAATAAGCCCTATAAAAATGCTCTATTCCACTGAACAGAAGAAAAATCTCCAGAGGCAAAAGGGTCTCCCCTTTTAAGAATTTTCTTATTATCTGAGTAATTTAATACAAATCCAGATCTACTATCAATCATATAATTAATCCCTGTTAGGGGAGATAAAGTTTGAGATTAATTATATGTTTGATATTCTCCATTAACTTTTTGATTCTTAGGTTATTCAGCACTGGTCACGCACATCCAGCCAAAATACAGCACCAGCCACCATAAAAGTAACAAGAAATCCTGCTAATAGGATACAAGATTGATAGTAGGAAGAGAATGTTGTAAGAGGTTTGGGTTTGGCTAAGCATGCACAAGGCTGGCTGCTTATCTGAAATGTATCTGAATGACTGCTGCCTAAAAACCATGAGCTTGGTATGAATGAGGTTTGTAAGTTGACTTGTCCTGGCTTTTTGTTTGAGTTGGTCAAAAAGGGAAAAATGTTGGGACTCCATATTGGGAAAAGGCCCAACAAGGAGATTGTTCTTTAGAAGAGACAAGATGCTAATAAAGCCGGTTAAAGACATGGATTTTCACTTATTCTGCACTCTGTGCATGCAGACCCCTTCTATTAAAATATGTTTTCAAAGCTGCACATTTATGCACTTGTATTAGGAAATGTCCAGATTAAAATCATCCACACACCTTCAGTTCATCCCATTCAGAGTCTAGACTCCATGGTGGTCCACAGCTTCCCAGTGTCACACAACCTGTGTTGTGCTCACCCTGCCTCAGTCCCTGGGCACAATGGATGCTGTTCCCTTAGGGAGAAGCTGTGCAGTACACTCCTGCCTCCACGTTGGTCCTGTGCAGTCCCTCACCTTATTTACCACCCTCTACTGCAGGAAGAATCACTCATGTCTTCATGAGCCCTCCTGCGAAATTTACAGTTGGCTGTGAGTTTCTTCACACGTGTTTAGAAATAGCCTCTCTCAATAATTCTTATAAATGAAATGTAATTCAGCACCTTTCTACATATAAGGAATACAAGGCAAAAAGAGATGGAGGTGAAAGCAAGCTTCCCATGTACTACAGTTGCAGCTTTAAGTGTCCAGAGCTTCTGCCAGTGAGACTGAAGGATTTTTAGGCAGAAATTGGAAAATGGAAAGTAAACAATCCCTAACCTGGGCAGAATAGGGGTTTGGGGTCATGAAGGAGGGTGTCCACTCCATTTTTCCCTGTGAAAAATGTGAATTTGAAACAGCAATGTTTTTTGTATGTTTGTTGTGCTGTTGCTTTTGGATGTAAAAAAAACACTTTGTTGCTATTTTATTATCTTAAAAGGCAATATTTTATTTCGATCTGAAATCTTGCTTTAAAATTATTTTAAAAACCATTAAGCAGATGGTAAACCTAAATAATAATAAAAACATATTAGTCACTATGCCAATTGATAACCATGTGTGAGAAGTCTGGTTGAAGGGACTAGCTTAGCACTGTACCAAGGTCCCAGACTTGGAGGGAGCTGAAATTTCTCCACAGCCATCTTCAGTTGCCTTCAGCTTGTATTTTACAGTTTCTTGCAGTCTCCTACCTCACTGGTAACAACTTTTCCAGCTTTCCCAGACACAAGCACATCCAGCCAGGTTAACAAGCATGCTGCTGACTCACCCAGGATCCTTCTCATGCAGAACAGACCGGATGAATCGCCCTGAAACTCAGTGCAGTCTCCTTGCTGGCCCTCACACTAGGTTTTGGTCCCCTGAATGCCAAAGCAGATGAGTAATAGGGAAAGGTGCAGAGCAGCATCTCACCAAGATCCTGCACTGGGTCATGGCTGAGGCATATCCTGGATGCACACCCATATCCCTCCATTCAGGTGAGCATCTGTTGCCCCTGATTTATGCTCCTGCTGTAAGTTGTGTGGGCTCAGTGCAGGTGTGAAGAGGTGCGTCTGTTCCCCAGCCCTCAGCCAATATTCTGATTATGGCATTTGCCTAGGCAGAGACTCTGCTAGCATAAAACTGGGCTTTTTAACTTCCAAATCCAGTCAGAGAAGTTGGGCAAAGCTACAGTAAAGTTACTCCCTACAGCAGAGGATATGTTTGTTTGCAAGACTGACTCAGTACCAGTATTTCACACAGCAAATGACATGATTAGGAAATAAATATTGTAGAGAAAGGGTTAGTAGCCAAGATGAGGCATTTCCTTGAGATATTGAAGGTGGGGTTACATATTTCTGAGTGTTTCTGTCCCTATGTTCACAGACAAGAAAAATTCCCAGAGGCCAGTTACACTTCCTTTGACAAACCCTCCTCCTCTCCAGACCCTCTTCCCCAGGTCCAGAGGTCTCATCGGTGTTAAAATAGGTGAAGTATGTTGGCACCTACTGCAGGAGGTTAATACTTGGAAACAAATCCAGGCAGACTTTGTTCCCAGGAATCAGTGCTGTTGGCAGCATGCATGCTCATTCACGGCAGCTGCAAAACAAACTCTGCTCCTGGTAGCTGTTGTTACTATAAGAATGTAAAAGCTGTTCATCCACCACAAACAGGAACTAAAAACCAGCAGGTGCTCAATGTGGCAGCATTAGCAGCACTGCCTGCACAAGCTATTCCTAAATATAGTTTAGTCTTTTCTAGGATGAGCTCTTGATTCATTCCATGAACGTAAAGCTCCAATGTTAATAAAACAAATCAAACCAAAACATCATCCTTTTACTTGAAAGGTGTGATGTGCCCTCACAGAGAGGAGTTTTCTAAGTTGGGAAGCTCTGCAGTGCCACGCAGGTGTGAAGAACAACAGTTGCACACTGAGCTGTGCTGCAGTGTAACAGCGAGAAAAACATGGCACATCCACCCCTGGTGCCACTCTGTGGTCTGATAGGCAGCACTCTTGGGATGAACTTGCCCTAGTGAATTTAAACCCTCTCCTGACTGTGAGTAAGAATAGGAATGGATGCAGAGGTGTTCCCAGACTGAGCACATTGCTATCCTGGAAACCAGCATATCAGCACACAATCTTGTCATGTGCAGCTGCCAGGTACTGCTCCTGAAAGAGGAGAGTAACATACATAAAGTAGGTTTGTTTCCATACGCAAGATGCTGAATATTGTCTTCTTTGATGTACATACAGAGGATGTAATGCATGGCAACAGAGCTTGGTGTCAAGCAAGATGATTTACACTTAGGAAGTGCTGTAACTGTGTTTTCCTTTTCTTGTATCGTTTTGCATCAGGTCATTTCACTGCCAGCAATTGAACAGATCTGCAAGCGGAGCAGGCAGGGGAAGCAGAAAAGAGAGCACACATTAATAATGCTGGTAATGCCCCCATTAATGCCTGTCACTGCCAATCTCTAGCTCAGTGCAATTATCAAATGTCTGATGGGAAGAGTGATAGGCTCGTGCCGTGCAGCATGCAGCTTTTGAAATGCACTGAGGCAAGCCCAGTATGTCTGAAGGGAATTAATGGCAAACTGATGGCAGCCAGGCAATATTGAAGCAGCAGCCAGAACAGCTGTTGCTGATGTTCTCCTGTTCTGTCATCCTGCTTAAGCCAAGCAGAGGCTGCCAAGACATCCTGCACATGCAGAAAAACTGACCACTCTGCCCTGGCTGGCTCATTTGTGGTGGCTGCTTTGGCTTGAGACATCATTTTATTCTGAAGCTTTCTTGGTTAAGCTGGAAGTTGGCTTTAGTAACAGCCTTTCCCCTGTTGACCTCTCTTTTCTCTCCTCATTTCACAGTACAGTAAAATTATACATAATCATTTTCCATGACAGAACTTAATTTTAACCCCTGCCCCCCTGTTTTCATATCTCTATGCTGAAACAGGAAGAGTAGCAAGGCTTAGCTGAGCCATGCCAAAGCTTTCTGTCTCTTGCTCCACGGCAAGGTACTTCTTGGGGGAAAAAGTAGGTGTCTAATCCTAGCAGCAGAGCTGTACTAAATAATCCCTGGAAAAAACATGGAAAAAAAATGTTGAGAGCAGATTAAATGTATTTAATGAGTTACACAGGGTCAATGTTTTCTTAGAAGAGAGGAGGGATTACTCCAGCCATCCATCCACATGATCCTTCGTGCTTTCTCTATCCAGTGAATTGGGTGGTTGTGCAGAAATCAATTTCATGAGGTCTTTTCACTAGGCCAAAAAGAATTGCCTTCATCACCAGTTTCCTCAAAGGAGCAGAACTAGTGCTTTTCTCTGACACTCAGGCTGTGCAAATCCAAAATTACTCGACAGAAGGTAATTGAATTCTGTGAATAAAGGGAAATAGGCTGAAGTAGCTCAGCACTGAGGGCCACATCATCCTGGAAACAGATTCAGAGCAAGCTTGAGTACAGAAATCTAATTGCTAAAGTGCAATGGATGTGATGATGTTCAACAGATTTGAAAATGTCAGTGGCTAAATGTACAACAGTCATTTTATAGCAGAGCACAGATTTTTGTATCCTACTGAAACCTCAGCTGATATATAGGAGACTTCATGACAGATCTTACGGGAAATTTTGTAGAGAGTTGAAAGTGGATTTTAGTAAATCTCTGCAAAGCAGTGCCCTGATTGAAGAAGTTAGTCTTATCATCCAGAGCTCCATGGTTTCATGCAGCAACATAATATTTGTCTCTGGGAGCAATGCTAATAACACTAAAACTTTTACTTTTGATTTCTTACTGTTGTTTGCATTATGATATTCCTAGAGAGCCAAAGGCTGGGTCAGGGTCCTACTGTTGTGGGAAATATGGAAATGTGTAGTGAGTTACCATTCCTGCTCTCTAGCAAGAGTTAATGTATTTTCAAAATGTTATAATGATGTTCAATCCATATTCAGTGAGAGTGCATTGATATAATAGTTTTCATCTCAAAGACTCTGTAATCATGTCTCATTGTATGATGCAGTCACAGTGCAGAGTGCAAGTGCTAAATATTCACTATGTAATCCAACAGTGAAGAGACTTCAGTTCAAGACAGATGAATAAAAGTTTACTTATAGAGCAAGTACTAGGGGAGGATCAGTGTTCATACAATCCAAACAAGAGCAGAGTGTTTAATGTCTGTCTTGAAAGATTCATAGGTAATAAACTCCATAGTTTCTGGCTTCATCCTACAAATATGGAAATTATCCTACTTGGATATGAACATTAGCTGCTGCAGTCATGAATCCACTTGGCCAGAATACCAAAGAATAACCCATTCATCCATTTCTCCCTGTCTCGGTCCAGCCATATCCCTTCCCTGCTATCACTGCTGAAGTTAAACAACTCTCAGCATTACCAGTTCAAATCCTTTTTTGGTGGTTTACGTAACTGTGCTTGCAAAAATTGGCTTAAAATGCTTTGTAAGCTGTATCTTTCAAGGTCTATTATGTAGCACACTGGTAACATTCATATTACAGGAAAACAGTTTGCCTTGCCATAGAAGCTGTCAGAGTTTTGTAGTTCTTATTCCTTGTGTTGTGCAAACTGGGATGAAAAAGCCCAAACAGTCATTGTAGGTACCACACACAACTGGTATGTAAAAGCAGCACTGACACCAATGGCATCGTTTTCTCAGCTCAGAAGAAAGCAAGGGCACTGAGCTGAAATGTGTTTGAACTGAATAGGCTGTTTTGTTAGTCCTGTGTTGTCCATGGAATCTGCAGTACTGCTTACTGTGATCTTCAGCAGGTGATAGGGTTTGGCTTTCCTTTTCTGTTTGTCACAGGAAGGAGCAGGAAAAAAACCAACCTGGATTCAGTATTTCTGTGGAATATTTCTGGGTGACAAATAGGTAGAGTTCTTGTGAGGTGCTATGAGGCATTCTACTTCAGATATGGAGTGTCTGATGCTTATGAGAAACGTGAAGATACATGGCAATGTGCATTAAGATTTCAACCACCCAACTCCCTTCTACCACCTGCCCACCTTGTTTATTGATTTCAGCATTTTATCCAGAAGTGCTGACAATGTTAATCTCATCCAGACAGATGTAAAATGGTTACAAAAGATCCGTGAATTTGCAAGCACAAAGGACAAGCATTGTGAACAGCCTTAAACCGCCTGACATATACCTTGTCCACGCGAGGATTAAATGTCAACTCATTTCTATGGGGTCAGCAGAGGAAAGTGAAGATGGTTTAAAAGCAATGCACTCCCCTCTCCTCTCTCTGCCAGCATAAGCAGGTGTGTACTCTGGATGCTTTTAAACTTCTTTTCTAGAATCAGAAAAGTTTATTTCAATGCAAGAATTCCGTGGGTATGAGCACATAAATTCATGGAGTCATTTAGGTTGGGAAACATTGAGTCCAACCATTAACCCAGAACTGTCAAGTCCAACACTAAACTATGTCCCTAAATGCTGTGTTAAATTCTAGGCCAGCAATTGATCTTAAGCATGAAGCCTACACATCATGGTCAGAAAACCTCCCCATTTGGTTGACTCACAGACCTTGAATAGAAATAAGCAGTCTGAATTACAATAATTGTACAGCCTATGAGGAATAGTGCATACTCAAATAACCATATCTCATTCTCTGATCATTTGCCTTATCTCTCCTGTGAAAAAACAGCATATCAGATCTCTCATGATGCTTTTTAATGTAGTAAAATGCCCCTTAAAGCATTACATTTCTATATTAACCATCATCACTACATAGTGCTCTATCACACATGACAAAGGGACAGCTGGTTTTCAAAGACTTTAAAGACCCAGTAGTGAGAGTAGAACAAACAAGGTAAAAAGAACTGGAAAGATTGTTGTATTTAATTTTATTTTTCCCTTTTATGCCTCTCTTTAATACATTGGGCATATTCTGTGGCTGAATATTCAGTTGCTATTGTGACTGAAGTGTGTTTTTAAGTGACCAGGAATAGTTGTGATGGTCTTCTGACAAAGTAAGGCATCATGAGGGGAGGGAATTTATGCTCTCTGTGTGCAGAGCTACCAGAAATACCAAAGCAGTAGGCTTTGGTCAAGTTCATGGAAAAGGTCCATTGATAGGGCTGGGAGGAGGAATAGGAGGAAAAGGGTGTGCTAAAGCTTGATCTGACAGTGCAAGGCAAATGCTACAATTTCTTTTCATCTCCAGTCTTTCTTTTTCTGTCTGTTCCTGCTAATGATCTTTCTGTTCCTTCTCTTGACCTTCTTGCTGCAAAAACATTTAGATGCAATTCATTACTCCCTGTTTGTTTGCAATGTGGATCAGCTCTACAGTCAGGGCCCATGCAAGTGTGTAACTCCAGGACTTCATTTACAACACCAGGATTCTGAAACCATGATGGTTTCACCTGTCATTTGAGGCCCTGCTGGAATCAGTTCTGGCAAGAGACTGAGTCATACCATCCTCTCAACACACCTGGGCAAGAAATGTTTTACCTCTCACACAACAAATCTTAAAAGTCTGCATTTTTCTCCTGCTGCGTGTCAGATCAAAATTTTTCACTTCTGATAAGAGGCAATTTCCTTCCATGACATTCCTGAGTCTGAGGCATTCATCTCGGATGGTGAGGCTTCCCATGTGTTCATAGAGCTTGTGTTGGTTACAGCTAAAGCTGACTTTTGATTCTACACTAAAACAGGTGCTGTGATATTTACTACCCTGTCTAAGAATGCCCTGAGTTCCTTTCTTGATGAAAATGTCAGAATCAGTGAATTCTGCATCAATGAGCATGGGGGTCAGTGAGTTGACCAACTAATAAGAATATTTCACAAAAAAATTTCTTGAAAACATAAAAGAACTTCATTCTTTAGAGTAGTTGCATATTAAAAGATTCTAAATGGCAGTATGGCAAGTTCCCTTTAAAAAGCTCCATTTGATTAGATAAATTTGGATCCTCTTTTACAGTGATTAAATTAAAGTAAAATATTCTATTGTACCAGCATCCACTGGAGACAGGAAACCCCATTTCCTCCATCAGATCTGAAAGGCTAAAATAGTGCCCATTTTACATGTGGCAAATATATTAAATGCCAAAGGTGCGTCCACAAACTCTTCTAAGCCAGGCTACCCCTCTGTGTACTAACAGTTCACTTCTGATCCCATTCCTGCTTTTCCAGTTCTTTAGTGAACTTAGTTCTTCTTGAGCTAAGCCTTTCCTCCTTTGAAGAAGTAATTAGCTCCTGATGAGGAGGAAGTCCATCCTGCAATGGATGGTTGCCTCCAATGCAACCACTGCTGAGTTTTTTCCTATTTTGTTCAGCAGGTACAGCTGTTTTTCATTCTGCCTGAAATGCTGTGAATGGCCCTTCACTCAGGCAGCCAAGAATTTCACTGTTTGCTTTGTTAAAGAAAAAACCAAACTTTAAATCCTTTTGCCTGACTGTTGAGACCTTGGCAATTGTCTTCGTTTCTGTGTAACTTAAAGTTAATGTTGGCCCAGCAGCTTTTGAGCTGGCCACATCACCTAACACCAAGAAAACGCACCTAACTGGTGAGAGGAGCTCTGGAGACACTGCTACTGCAAAGGCAGCCCATTACAGCTTTCAGCTGAATTCAGAGTTTGGACTCTATTTTGATACTTTTCTTTTAGACAACTGATTTTAATTCAGAGCATAGAGAACACAAGCAAATATCACCAGTATTTGGAGACTTCTCAAGGATCTGTGAGGTCGTAAGATCTTGTCCTGATGTCAAGAAACAGATAACCTTTTTTTAAAAAAAGACCAAACTGGCACCATGGATCGTGGTGGAGGGATACTGATGCAGTGCCAAAGTCCTTCTCATGCACTTTCAATGCTGGAGCCGTATTCTCGGTAAATGCAAGACTGCTGAATTTTTCTTCATGATTCTTGAAATCATGTCAATAATTTAATTTACCTGTTTCATGTGCAGTACTGAGATGAAGGCCAAGTTTTTCTTTAGCCTATTTCCACAAAGGACTAAAACACAGGTGATTCATGGTTAGACCTGCAGATCTGTTCCTGTATGAGGAATGGCCCTCCCCAAAGAAACCAGACAAGAATGAACTGGAACAAAAAGCAGGACACAGCCATCAGATGAACCTGCCCATGCTAACTTTAATTAAGATTAAACAGCCACTGTCAGGTGTAAGAAAAAAATCCAGGCACTTGGGTGTTTGTCAGAGACCATGGAGACCCTTCTTGTCCTGTCCCAGTGGAGAATATCATGCCTGACACAGCACACACTGCAATACCAAAGAGTTTCTCCCAGGACTGGTATTTAAAAGGGTTTTTACTTCATACACAGACTCACAGTGGAGTTGTGGTAGTTCCAAAAATATCTTTACACTGGCCTTTAAGTTCTTTGCCTAATCCAAATGCATGTCAGAGCAATTTAACTGGAATGTCTCCCTGCAATTACCACAGCTCAGTTGATGTCACTATCTGGTAATTTGCTGCACTTTATGTTGGAGTCTTCAAGAACATAAAACTGCATCAAATGGCTCCCTTTGGAGAGTTTATGGCTTTGTTATATTTTGTTTATCAAAAATACCTAGCTATTAGAGGGGGCTTCAAATAGAGTTTATGCAGAGAAATAGGTGAGGTGTCAGGGCAAAATTTCCCTTCAATGCCCTGTTAGCAGTGTCAGTATTCAGGGATAAATAAGCACTATGCAGGATGAAGCTCGCTTTTTGTGTGTCCCTGGTAATCGGGACATCTGCACACGATTTGAAATCCAATGAATTATAGGAGAAGATTAAAAACACAATTGTTATCCATATGTTGCCACAAGGCTAGGTAAAAGGATGCTTTTTCACTCTGTAAAGCTTTTTCACTCTGTAAAGTATTATATCCTGTTACAATCTGCCTCTAAAAGCTGATCATGAAACCAATGGCATTACAGACTGACACTATTTAGCACTCAGCTTAGGCTGAGACTCCAACTTACTGATTAGATCACTTCACACTATACTTTGTTGATTATCTCTCATTTCTTTCCCTCTTCGTTGTAAGCCAACGACTGAGGAATTATAGGAGCAAGAACAGTGTACAGTTCTATTACTTATTACCACTAGTTGCATTATACTTCCAGAAATTATCTTTCTACTGTCATATATTCACCAAGCAGAATTGCAAACTGAAGCATTATAGCTGGGACCTTTAGGCCCCAGCTTTTATTTTTAAGGGTTTTTACAAATCCTGAAGTAGCTACTCATAACTTTATGGGGAGTGTCAGCAACATGATGGTAAAAGCATCAGTAATTGGACTTTGAGGCTTGCTGAGTCCAGCTGGATAACTCTCTAAAAGCCCCAGTGTACCCTGTATCATGAAGTCTGCATGCACCTAACGATGAGGCCCCCTGCATGAATCTCCAAACTCCAGAGCACAGTGGGGGTTGAGTAAATACAAGGCCTGTACTGTCATTTATGAAAGAAAACTGGGAGGAGGAGGGAAAGAGGTCGCTCCATAAGCAAGCACGCCATGTACATGACTGCTGGTGGTGGAGGATTCACAGCCTATGGAGGTCACACTTTCTTCTGCTTCCCATTTCCTTCAGGAGGCTCTGGTGCTCCTGAGTGTGCTCCTGCACAACAGCTGCAGCTCTCCCTGGTGCAAGAGGCTCCTCAGGTTTCATTCCTGCTGGGCAAGCACTTTACCTTCAGTGCTGGTATCTATTGGTAACCCTCAGGAAACATGATGAGAGTGCAACATTTCTTTTACCCCAGAACAAGCACAATAGGGGCAGCTCTGTGATTCAGTCATCTGAAGGCATGAGAGGACAAATCAGATTCCAGACCAATCACCCAGCAAATCCATGAAAACCTGCTGGAGTCTGGCAGAAAAAGGCACCATTCTCCACTATTTCAAACCCTACAAAGAAGCATTTCCTTCTGCAGAGCTATTCTAAATTGACCAGAGACCCATTTCAAGCACTTGATACTTGCCCCCTCCAAAAATAATGCCAAGTAATGGTGGCAAAATTTGTGTACCAAAGTCTGTCCAAGAGAAACTTGCTCACTGACTGTTTTGCTGACATCTCTGTCACATGTCATGGGTACCAAAAAAGCCAAACACTGACTCAGGTGGAAATGGCTGATAAACCCAGTCCAGCCCTGCTCGTGGTTACATTGATGATACATTCACAGCCATAGTGAACATATTTGGAAGAAAAAACTACTTTGGACAGCAATATGTGCCACCATTTTGCTATAGAAAGAAGCCTTCTGTGGAAAGAAGAAAAGAAAAGTAGCAATATGAATGTAATGGGAAATCTGCGTGGAAAAAGGGGAGGGAATTTTGCTGTAACATTAGAAAGTATAAAATTTGCAGGTTGGTGATGTTAGAGAAATGTTCTGTGACCTGGGGACTAAATAAAATGTCACCAAGCTTCCAAATCCAGTGAGGCAAACCAGTAAAACAAAGTGTTTTTTCATCTGATTAAATGTATTTTCTCAAGAGGTTGTTTTTTTTCTTGTGGATTTTTTTGTGTGTGTGGCAAATCAGCATTGGCATACAAGCCAGCTAGCACATTAATAAATAAAAAACCATACCAGATTGTCTGTGTATATAAATTTACCTTGTCTGATAAGATTAAATGAGTGAAGAGTAAATCTTCTAAAAAACCAAAGTGCTGACTAGTTATATTTAGAATTGCTTCTTTTATACCCTGATTTTAAAAATTACTCCTTCTATATTTTTCCTGCTTTAGAAAATGGAAAGGGTCAAGTCTGAACTGTTCTGCTGATTTCTCTAACATGACTTACAACATGGATACAAAATTTTATATTTATACTAAAACATTTTAACATTATAATTTCAAATGTTACCTATAATCATATTCAAAACTTCTGAATACTTCCCAATAAAACACGAACCTGCTACATAAGTTGAATTCCTGAAGTTATAAGGCATCATAAATACCAACTCTGCCTCCCTACCCCAAAAAAACCCATTCAAATACGCTACATTAAAAGAAAATACTGTATTCTGGAAAACAAATTTCAATTCTGGATTGATGCCAATCCCAGAGCTGTTACCCTGCCTGTAAGCACTGACTTTGCAGTGAGATGTTTAGATGATAGCATTATTTTAACTGTTATACTCTGAAATACTGTCTTGACATTATTAATGTGAGGGAAATGACTGGACTTGGACCAAAATCAGTCTTGCCTTTAAGAGTAGTTAACACAGGTCCATTTTTGGGTATTTTTCATAATCTAACACAACATCAAGTCTTGAGTAGGTCAGGGGCCTGTGGTCCACAGTACTCACAGGAAGCAGGCACTGTGCACCAGTAGCAGTAATGAAGAGACATTGACACATGATCAGACTGTCCAGGCAAAGGGAATCCTCACAGTCTCTTCTGATGGAAGCAGGAGATACTGGTGGCATTTAATATTTTGTGCTGATAGAAGCTGTTTTCAAAGGAGCAGGGAATCCATTTGGCCTGATTTCAAAACCTACTTGAATATGTTCTCATGGTTAGATTTGGTAAGTCATGAGGGCCTGGTCACCTTCAGGAGATGGCCAGAAAAACAAACTACTGCAAAGAAATCAAGTGAGAAAATACAGTTATTGGAAAAGTAGTTTCCAAGTAGCTATGAAATGGAAGTAAAGAAGAACAAGAAAAACAAATTGAAGTGTATGTACAGCCCTTGTACTGCCAAGAGTACCTGCCTGCCTAAATTGAGAGCTAATGTTATACCCCCATGCATAGCATTGTACTCTTCTTAACTAAAAGCTATTTTTATTAACCCCACCTCAAAGGAGAATGTACAGCTCTAATTTCCAAACAGGGATAGGTTCATGAACTCAGGCAGGTTTTATAAAGGGGCCACAAGGTTAACAAAACTCCAAGGGATTCTACCATCCCTTGTACAAACATTAGCTAATTGGCAGTGACATGTTTGTCTCACTCCTTACTCTGCTCCCAGAACAAGACTGTCAGGGAAAGATGCCTTCACTTGTCAGCTCAGCTCTGCTCAGGGGCACATCACCACATCCCCCAAGCAACACATGGCTGGCCATGGGTATGTGGAATGGAGTAGAAATAGAGAGGTGATGTGGAGCTCACTTCTATTGACCTGTTGCTCTAAAGCTATGCTTTCAGCAAGCAAGAGTGCCTCAGTCCACAATCAGCCAGGGAGGGACAGTTTTGTAGAACAGGGCATGGGTGCAGGGCAGGTTCTAGTGTCACCTGAACCTGCAGGAGCCCCCAGAACTGTTTTTGTGCAGTGGACTCTGCTCGCCAGCCCTGCCATAGGGCCAACAGAGCCCTGCAGTGCCGCTCTTTGTGCTGTCTGGTTTGCCTGGGCCTGCTCACCATCAGGGGAAGGCGGCAGGCAGTAAAGCAGCCCATATGCTCGTTTAGAATGCTCGCTGGGCATTTGTTCTCAAAGATAACATCAGACCTCATTAAGCCTACACTGAGCAAATGTTTTCCTTCAGCCCACTTGTCAGTTTTAGGATGACAGAAGCACATCTTTTAAGTTTCTTGGTAATCCCAGGGAGATAACATATGCTGGAGCAGGGGTGGCAGGGGATTTGCAACCCAACACCAGCGTGCTCGCTGCTCTTTGAAGGGCGAGCTGTTTTGCTGCAGTGTTTAAAAACTGAGAAGCATGTCCCTGCAACTAGTGACAAACCCTGACACCATCAGACTCCCCAGTCAGCTGTCTTTCTCATTTCCAGATGTTGCAAGGTTATCTAAGTCACCCAGACAAACATCTGCAAATTCTATTTCCCTGCTTTCTCCCAGAGACACTCCCATGGAGCTGGAAAGCACCACTTTTTGCAATTGGTTAATTCAGTTACTTAACAAGTTTATTAAGTTATTTACAAGTTATTTAACATTTAACAAGTTATCTCTTCATTATTTCATTTGTTCCTTGCTGGTCAAATCCCACAGGGCTTTCGCAAGCAAATTTCACTTAGTACTCTGTCTGCATTTGAAATACGGGGCTGAAATCTTTATTTACAGGCAAGCTTCTAAGTGTCTAGTAACTCCTGACAAAGACTGATGCCATTTGACCTTTACCAGCTCACTGAAGTGGGCAAAAATTATCATCCAGAAAAGCAAGAGTATATTCTTCTCTGGGATTGTTCTTTTCTTTCTTTCTTAAAAACAACAACAACAACAACCTCAAACAAAACAAACAGCAACAACAACAACAAAAACCCACCAAAAAAACCAAAACAGAACCAAAAAAAACCCCAAAACAAACAAAGAAAAAAACCACCCAAAGCCACATACAAAAAAATCCATCTAAGAACCTAGAAGTGAAATGCAGAAGTATATCTTCTTTGCAGAAGACAAGATGGGGCTATAATGTGGCTTTTGCAAAATGGCTAAGCTGCCCAGAGTGCTAACTGGAAGGACTTCAAAGAAACCTTGACCTACAGAATTTCCTCCCAAACTGCCCTTTGAAAGATTAGACCTCCTGAAAATATTCTGCCTGGGTCACACTCACAGCAAGTCCAAAGCCTCTGCTTGCTCTTGGCTTACAAAAATAGAACATCAGCGAATTCTTGATCCTCAGCCTATATTTTCCTTTTTTCCTTTATCTCCTGTACTCCTAATTGAGGCCTCAAGCATCACAATAAATACTTCTAAATCAGGAGTCATTGCCTCTAAAAGTTATTTAGGCTGTTATATGCTTCATTTAGGAAGCATGTAGCAGAGCTAGAAGTACTTCTTCTTATTCTTCTATTCATATTTCATTTAAAAAACAGATGAGCTATACACATTTATTCTTATTATTTTATTCCCATGAGGGCTCTGGTTTTGTGAGATAACAGAGCACCTGCCTAACATTGGTCAGGACAGTATTTTATTCAAAACCGACTCGAATCCTGAGTTTAAGTCCTCTATTAATCAATGCATCAACAGCAGCTTTCAGTCTCAAATCTGTATCCTGGGATTGTCAGATCTTTTTCCATTCAGCATTGTGCTTTTCCCTCTGTCCAGGAACCAAATACAGGGAATGCCAATGGCAGATACACGGTAAAGGCAGCCTCCCTTGCTTAGGACCTGATATTTTCACTAACATAATTGTGATCACAACAGCCTTTTTTGAAGATTTTTTTCTTGTAAGCTTGAAACAACAGAATATCATTCAGTATTTCCTGCACAGATTGCTTTATCTTTATTGTTGCTCATATTTCTGCCAGGCACTGAGAGTGCTTTATTTTTCCTGAAATAAATTAATACCAAAAACCAGCAATTGTGACTTGAATTCAAGACTGCATTGTCCAGAAAACACAGAGGTAAAAATGTGTATGTTAAGCTAGCAAGTAATGAGTGTTGATGGTATCATAAACCAGAGGAACATGAGATATAAAGGGTAAAGTGAACTTGTTTTGGCAAAGTCGTTTGGAGAACGAACAGCAGTAGAGGCTTTGCATATTAGCCTTCCACATCCTCATCAGATCTCTAAGCTCTGGGCTGGAATATGAATAGATATCTGTGCACTATTAAAGAGCTATTAACCATGCACAGCATCGTTACAGAAGTGTTATCTTTCCAGCTACAGACTGCAGAGCTAATCATTCAATGTCCAGTTATTCCTAGAATGACAGCTAAAAACTTTCATCACTAAAAATGTAATCATGAGAAAATTATAACATTTTATATGTAGTTTTGATAACAAGTGAAGATTTACAGACAGGCCTCTCTTAGAAAGTAATTGTGGAGTTACTGAGCTAGTCATGAGATACTTATTAAATAAAAGAGAAATTAAAACACATTAAAGTGGTTTTTTCCCCAGTGCAAACTCTGAGGAGTGTGTAGGAATGAGCTAACAAAGCCAAGTGGCCTGCACAGCCCAGCGGTTTAACTGTAAGTTTGCTGTGTCCTTAAGCCAGGACTTCAGAAAAACCCTTACTAATTTGCAGCCTCAGAAGAGTAAAACAAACACTTGGAAAGAGGTCTGAACTTAACTGGATAACAACTCCTTAAAAGAAAGTGCTAGGAAAGTGTTAGTCATGATTGTGCACAGAGTAGAAAAACAGATGTAAGTAGCTCATTTCCCACTTTACAATTCTATGAAAGTGAACTGGTCTGATTTAATATATTTATGGATTATGGTTCAAAATTAATTAGTACAAAACATAGCATGTACTGATAAAATTTTCAGGTGCCCATAACTAAGGGCACTGCAAGATTAAAGTAGGATCCAGATATCACTCAGAGAGTTGTAGATGCCTTTCAGAATAGTAATAGCAAAAGGAGCTGAATTTCATTGTACAAAGAACTGCAGATTAATAACATGAATTTTCATCCTGACACAGAAGTTCACCACTTGAGAGTGGTAAATGGAGAAGCCTGTATAATGAAAAAGTAAAAATGTTAACTTCTATTTTATGTGTTTCCAAGTAAGATATTTCCAATAGAGTTATGAAAACCTGAATCCTGGACCCTGAGACACTGATATGACCTTACCTGAAATAACTGAAATAACTGCAGTAGTTCTGGAAGTCAGGCTTGAGAGACCACAAATTCATGCTGAAACACGTGGCAACAAGGATTAGAGGATGCCCAGAGAAATAAAATCCCATCTTACAGAAAGATAAGTGGAAGAAGTTTGCTTGTTTGCTTTGCTAAATTAAGCCTAAGAGTGATATATGATTGCTTTCCATAAGCCAGTAAACAGAAAAGATCTGGGAGCTGAACAATACTGGCACACAGATAGATGTGTATAAATTATCTATGAATAAATTGAAGTAGAAAATCAGAAGATTTCTATCCATCATAAGAGTGACGTTCTGCATCTGTCTTCTGGCAGAAATAATTAAAGTACAGAATCAAAATGGGCTTCCATGAATAGGAATACAGTACTGGTCATCCTATCAGCAGAATGAAGTCCATTGCCCATATTTTGACTTCTGCTCACATAGAAGACAGCAGAGGTACTCCTGAAAAATTTTCAAATCATTATTATAGATAAAGAACCAAATATGAAGTAGTGCTAAAGAGAAAACTAAACTCAAGTATGTTTACCTGTGTTGAGCATTGCTAGCCTGCAAAGAAGATGACTGACTCACTTCAATGCATTTATTTCTTGTTCTATTTCATTTGCTGTGAGCAATCTTTACCATAGGCTCAGGGGGACAGTGGGCAAACAGTCTTGTTCCATCACAGCAGCATTTCAGTGCCAGACACGCAGTATAAACCAGGTCACTGAAATATTACCAAATTATCTGCTTTTTAATAGCTACTAAATTGAAGAGACAAATGCTGTATGGTTCAAACTACAGATTTCATTGAGGAAATCCCTGAGTGCTTTCTACAATGAAGGAAACTAGAAAATAAACCTTTGTCTTTCCAGGGGATATGATCAGTAAGTGAGTGAGTGAGTGAGTGAGTGAGTGATGCAGTAGGGTAGAATTAGGTAGAAGGATTATTTGAACTGAATTCTTGGTCTGTAATCCCAGACACAAACTTTCAGTATCCCATCCAAGTTCTCTGAGCTGTGGATACAAGCACGGGAGTGCTAAATGAGTGTTCCTCATTCAGAAACAGATATTCCCTGCAAAACTGTTAAACACAGTTTCAAAAAAAGAAAAACTTGAGCGAATTGGTAGCCTGATGGCTCAAGTAGTGGAAATTAGTGAACACTAGCCTTCACTCCAACTTGTGTTTATCCATATACACAAGCCAAAGGTTTTTACAAGCAGATGCTGATATAGACTTTTTGTTAGACCTCTCGATGGCTCAGTTGGTAGGGCATTTTCCTGATAAATATGGGTTGGGAAGCCTAAGTTCAGCCTCTGTCTACCTCCTGGCAGAAAATGCATTTGAACCATGTCCCACTCTATCCTTCCTGGGTCTGCTGACACCCAAGAAGCCAGAAGACGGCCACCCTTGCCTTGTCAGTTTTGCAAATCCACCCTTGTATCTAGCTTCAAAATCAAAAAAGGTTCCTTCCTGAAGTGCCAAACCATGAAAATTTGCAGGTCGTCCTCCTACTTATTTTGATCCAAAGTAATGAACATAAACCGGATTCACAGATACTTTTAGCTGTTCCATTTGCTGTTTTGAGGGATTTTGTTTTGGTCTAATAATGCACTTAACCACAAACATTTGCCAGGCTCCAGCCTGGGGCTTATTTGGATGAAAAGTCTCTTCTCAGTCAAGCCTGCCCTGGCACCAATCCTGGATTCCCTTCTCCCCTCTTCTGTGTTACACGGGGCATCTTTGCTTGCACAGCGCCTTTTTTGTTGTTGTTGCTATCTGCCTGTGGATCCAGAGCTGATATTCTTTTTCTTTCCATATCAAAAGCATGTTGTACAAGGACAGCACTGTGCTGACAAATTAACACGGGAAAGCAGCATTATTTAAGCACAAACACCTCAAACTTTTGTTATGGTGCTCTATAAATACAATACAACGGCATCCAGTGTCTGCTCAGATCAAATGTTTGCAATGAAAGGACGTCTGTGAATCTATATATGGGGGATTAAGATTCTGGCTGGCTCTGGGTCATTGGTTTAATGTCTATATTATTCACTACTGTAGTATCTGTCTGCTAGACAGACTGCTTTAGCATCAGTCCTATGGCATACTGTGCTAATTATACTTCCCATCCTCTGCAAGGCATTTCCAGTTCCGAGCGCAGAAAGCGCCGTGTGAGCGGCTGCTCTGCCTGGAACACTTTTTTAGCTGCCTGGCCCTTCCCTCCCACACCCCCTCACCTCCCAACCAGCACACACATATCTGTGTACTCTGCTCCCTTGGAGTCCTTGCAGGCATATCCCTCTAACAAGCCATAGTTTTGTTTGCCACACTGAACTGTCAGAGGATTCAGTAGCAGTCATCAGCAGCTGTTATTAAAGCAGCAGGAGCACAAACACACCTGGAACTGGCCCAGTGTTTTTATTTTGTTTTAAGGCTCAATGAGAAAAATCAAGAGTGGTAGGAACATTTCAATGTTTGTGTCAGAACATTTCAATCAACCATTTTTTGACCTGAAACTGTTAGGGGTATTTTGCCATTTTTAGAATACTTATTTCCTTTCTTTCTCTTTTCAGCTGTAGGTTGATTCAAAGGAGGAAAAAAAAAAAGAAAAAAAGAAAAAGAAGAAGAAAATTTAGCACAGAAAACACAAGATCATATTTGCTGGTCGAGGTTGCCCTTCTCATAGGAGATTTGGGGGGCAAGCTATGTTTGTGAGATGCAAACTGATTTCCCACTAATAAATAACACCTCCCATACACACACAGTCACAAATGCTTAATTTTCCAGCAAATTTGCTGCTCACAGAAGACACCCTGGCTCTTCCTCTGCCAGTCCTTTTGCATTTCCCAGCCCTGCTGTATGAAGATTAGAGGCAGAGGTGCCTACAACCCACACCCAGGAGCTTTGTCTGCCAGAGCAGAAGCCTCTCCTGTGCTTCTGCCCCCACTAAGATTTCTCTGACAGAAAGGTGTATTCTGTTGTCCTCAAAGTGGGAGAACAACAGACCTGACAGAAGTGTGATAAATAGAAAATAATGTGTCCTGCTAGACAGAATAATGAGATTACATATGAGCTGTCATATCATATCAATTAAACCATTGGCCCTTTTAGTCTGGCAAATCCATCCTGCCACAGTGATCAGTGCTTCAGGGAGAATGGGGAGAGAGAGGGAGGGCAGGACTGACATAACCTGCTTAAAATAACCCAGACGTTCCCACTGCTGCATGCCCAGGCAGGACAGGTCCGGGTCTGGCCCAGGGCACAGGAGTGCCTGCTGGGACAGCAAGCAAGGCTTCCAGCTGCACCTGGGCACTCAGCACTCACTGCCTTTGGGTATCTGCCCCAAAGGGATCGTCCCAGTCAGCTGTGGGTTGCAGATCCTGGAGTTGCACATGCCAGCAGCCTTGGTCCTGTCCTTCTGCCAGGTTCCAGATGAGTGGAGGATTTATCGCTCCTAGGTGACAGCTGACGATGTCCTGAGCGCACACGAGGCCCCGTCTTGCTGTGACAACTTAAGTGCATGCAACATGTGCTTGCCTGGCCCTCTCTTCACTGTGACACAGCTGCTTCCATTTGAAAATACAAGGGCCTCCTCTGACCAAACCTGTCACAGGAAGACAGACCCAAGAGGAGGTGTGAAGCACTCAGCAGAAAAGGCCCCATTGGAGCTCTCCAGTCACCTTCTCAGGGAGCTGCCCCAGCTTCTAATGCAAGGAGAGGAGTACCTACCCCACTGCATGGGGTGGTTGTTCCCTCAGACATACTTCTCACAGAGCAACTCTGGGTTTAATTAGCTGTGTTTTGGCTATTCACTCAAGTAGCTAAGTGATGTTCTACCTTTCAGATGGTGTTGTGGTCATGAGCTAGCCATGTACATGGTCTTGCTCCAGCAATAGGATGGGATGTCAAACCTTCCTGCCCTTTCTCCAGCTGCTTTCAATTTTTTTATCTCTAATTTAGGAAGATTTAGCAGGTTGTTCCAAAAGCATTAAGAAAGCAAAGGCTATTTCTCTATTCTTTTCAGTCTTGTGGCTGAATTAACTGATTTATAACAAGACGCAAGATGTCCATATGCTTTCTCTGGGGTCCAAATGCTCTTAGTGCATCTTTCCCATGTGAGTCCACTGGTGACTCTGCAATAAGGTGCCATACCAAATATCTCCACAAGAATCACCTTCTCCCACCTGCTGTGAAATTCTACAGATGAAGAGCCTGGGGAAAAGTGAACAAAAGGAAAAAAATAGAGTTACCAGCAGTACTGGTGAAAACCTTCTGCAGATTTGGTGAGGGTGAGGTATCCCCAGGCAGGCTGTGTGAGACTGACCCCTACATCACACCTGGATTTCCTTCACCATGATAAACAATTCTCCATGCCTTGCAGGTGCCCATGACTGGCTCCTCTGCTGTGATCATGGGTACACTGGCCACCAAAGCCCCCTTCCCACATGAGATACGGCACCTGCCCCTGTGCCCACAATTTCGGGCAGAAGCGGGTGTCTGACAGTCAGCCAGAGGAGCAGAAAGCAGAGGGAAGTGAGAAGTATGCAGAAGACTAAGTAGAAGAAAAAGAGTTGGAATATAAGCAGATTTGAAGCAACCTGCAGCAAAGGGCAAGAGAGGAAAGATAAAGGGAATCAAAGATAACTCCTAAAGGAAACAGGAGATGAAAAGATGAGTTCTTCCAAAGAGAGGAAAACACCATTTCTCAGGTGGGCTTGCCAGGGACAAGCTCTCACTCACTGATGTTAGGTGTAACTGAACAAAGGTTACAGCTACATGGCAAAGATGCAGAAATGACATTGATTTTCTAAGCCAAGGTTTTTTGCTAACTGAAAGGGCAGCATTACTTCAATAATTCAGTATTCCACCAACTACAAAAAAACCAGAATTGCAAAAATTTATCCTTTACTTGGGGAAGAACAGTGCAATAGAGGGAATTAAAAAATGCCGTAATTGCTGCCTGGAGAGTGGCAGTGACTGCTGGTTCTGGGCATCCCAGTTTGTGGAAAGATACCCTGTTAATATCAGAAGGTAAAAAATGCTCTTTGGGTTAGTGCAAAAGTTTGCCTTCCCACTCTGCTTCTGACAGCAGCCAGAGCAAATGCTATGGAAAACAGCTCCAGAAAGGTGCCAGGAAATAGCCATCACTCCCTGGCATGGCTCTTTGGCAAATCCATGTATTTCTGCCAGGGCAGCTTGTGATATTCTTGGGTTTGTATTGTTGCATAACTCAACAAAAATAGAGCTACAGGCTGTGGAGTGGTGGGGCCCTTTGGCTGTCCTTCAGTGGAGCCTGGGAATGGAAATTTGGAAGACTCCTCTGTCTCTTTCCCATGAGGACCAGGGCTTCAGCCCCTACAGAGGGCACCTGAGAACATCGATTCTACTGGCAATTTACTTCTGAGAAGTGGTGTTAGCAGAGAGAAAGACATTTTTTCCAGCACATTTAATTTAGTGGGGGAAAAGGTGTTTTAGGTTAGGGGATTTCTGGTGTAGAAAGGAGGCTGTATCTTTGTCTTGGTTTGTAAGACAGGTATCTATCAAGGAAGGCAGGAACCTCCCTTGAAATGAAGAAAAAAGAAAATTGTAAGCCCTGACCCTTTCTCTCCGCATTATTATATTTTGAAAACACGGGGCTCTGAGGCAGAGATATGGGAAAAGGAATAACAGTTCTTTACTAATATATATAATGAGGTAAACCAACAACAATAACTACAGTATGAACAACAGAACAGAACAGTATTAACAAGTGGAGGAGAGGATGTGCCTCACAAACCCCTCAGCTGGCACTCAGTCCCGGAGTTCCTGCAGGGCTCTGAGGAAAACACCTCGCTGGAATGGCAGGGATGAGCTGAAAAGTCCTGGGCCGGTGGATGAGATGGATCAGCAGCTCCGCGGTGGCAGCTGGGGCTGCAGCACGTCTGACAGGACAGGGGAGTGACGACCTCAAACAGAGAAGAAGAAGAAGAAGAAGAAGAAGAAGAAGAAGAAGGAGAAGGAGAAGGAGAAGGAGAAGGAGAAGGAGAAGAAGAAGAAGAAGAAGAAGCAGCTGCTCCGTCTGGATGATGGCAAAAACCTCCTCTCCCAGCAGAAACAGCTCCGAGAGTGTCCCGCTCTCCCGCCGAAGGACCCAAAAAGCTCCCGCTCCATTCCCCCAGCTGCCCCCCGGGCCCAGGTGATTCTTTGTCTTTTTTAAGCACTGAAGAAGTACCAACCATAAAGGCTTTCCCTCAGCTAAATGGGGAAAAAATTCCACTAGCTGAGAAAGGACACAAAAAAAAGGACACCTAACCCTTAACAATCTTCAAAGTGCACTTTAGAGGAGAGGCAGAGCTGGTGAGTGCCAATACTGGGTATTGAATGTGCGCTCCTGGGAGGGTGCAGCATCAAGGACAGGGTCCTCAAGACTCACATGAGCAAGTGAATTATTTTTTTCCTCTTTGGCAACCAGAGTAACTCTGCAATATTTAAGAGCTTGGCTGCAGCAGAAATGAAGGGCTGAGTCACATTCTGGGCCCTGTGTACAGGCATCTGAGATGATGCCTTCAGCGCTCATTGCAACAGCCTTCAAAAGGACTCGGCTCCCCTGAAGTTGATAATGTTTGTGCAGTTTCAAAACAGACCACCAGTGAGGTAATGAAGAAAGACAGTGGAAAAATACTGGCATATAGATAATAGATTCATCTGAGAAGCCATGCCCCCCTCCAAAAAAATTGCTTAGAAGTGGGGAAGAAAAGGTCTTCAGTTGATTCAGTGTTGTGCATCAAGTCAAAAATGCCTATGACATTTTGGAAATGCCGACAGCTTGGGGAAATAGAGTGACTTGAAACGACCTCAGTCCTGCTTATCCCAGCAGGGATGAAAGGAAAAACCCCATAACATTTCTGGAATTGTTAATACCGCTGCTCTGCAAAGGATTGAGCATGCTGGGCTGCAGTGTGTGCTGAGGCACTGTATGGCCTGGAAGATTTGGCTTGGAGGCACATGAAGGCAATCCCTCATATGGTGAAAGCTCATATCCCAGCAGAATCCCATCTTGGAAGAAAGGGGACTGAAAGGATCTCTACTGTACCACTGCCAGCCGTGGGGGCTCATACCTGGCTGCTCTACACAGGAAAGAAAAGAGCTGGTGGTGAGCTGGGCTGAAAATCATGTTTACTTTTGCTCCAAGGCTTAGTCCTCAGAGGACAAGATATGAACTGTTATTTTATGAAGTGATTGTGTGGATGAGTATGTCTGCATTGGTACTCTGCCTTGCCTTGCTCTGAGTCATACTGCAGCAGGGCTGAATAAAGATGGGCCCAGGCTATACTTTTCAGATGCAGACAAAGGCTCGTGGCTCTCCACTGTGAATGTCTCGAGACTAGCAAGTAACATAAGTTTTTGTGGAGATGCAGAGGCAGAGGCAGCTCTGTTCTCAGACAGGCAGAAGAAAAACAGGGTCCCATTCCTGTAGGGAGCCAGCCCAGCCCCCACATGCATGAGGTTGAGTGAGTTGAGGTGTTTGAAGGGCCCTGCTGGCAGCTTAGGAGCATCCTGTGGCTGGCTTAGGCATTCACTCAAGTGGGGATGCTGAGCTAGGGTAGCAGAGTTGCAGCTTCAAGCTCCTCACCTGCATGGTGCAGAGCTGGGACCTCGGTCTGCTACATGCAGAGCGAGTCTATATTTCATTTATCTCAGCAGATCTACAGCAAGGATTTATGTCAAAAGCAAGTCTTCTAATGAACAAAGATGTGTTTCAGCAGAAACCTGCAACCAGGTATTCAGCTGGCTCACCCCGGGGGAGAAAGGAACATGCTCATTACCCCAGCTGGCTCTGCAGCTCTTGATGCTGTAATAAACAAGTCCCTCAACCCCACCTTTCCTTTGCTTTATCCCTGTGACAGCTCTGTATGCTCTGCCGGCCAAGGAGAGCTGTCAGAGACCGGGGATACTCCCACCCCACAGAGTCTGGAGCCAGCACCAGCGGCCCCAGATGCACACAGCCAGCATCCAAACCCAGAGCACTCAGGGAGAGGGGAAGGTGCAGTTGGCAGTGCTGATTAATTCTGGGGGAGGTTTTCTCCTTGGAGCCAGAGACATGCAGTACCTTGAATGATGCATAATAATGGCATTGCAGCCATCGGAGCAAATTTCTTCCTCGATGTAAGAAAGGAGTTGTGAAAGTCTGTTTCTAAAATTAGGGAGAAATTTCTACGTCAGCCAGAGCCATTCGGTGAGCATGTTACAAATGATTGCCTAAGTTGTGAGCAGAATAAGCAGTGACATTACAAAAGTCAAGACTGCTGTGCTATCTGTCCCTACCTGACCTCCTTAAAATCTGAGAAATACAAAAAGTTGGGGAACTAATCTAGGCCTTCAAAGAAATGCTGCTCTGAGTCGTGACCAGCAGGATATTGCTTTACCAGAAGAAAGAGCATGGAAAAACTTGCAGGTACCTGTGTGACCCCAGCAGAGCTGCCCAGAACTGGGAAGCATCCTTTGCCAAGGCATCAGTTTCAGTGATGTCTGCTGCAAAAGGGGCCAGGAATTGGCCAGGAAGTTGTTTAACTATCTGTTACTTTTTTTTGCTTGTGTGATTTGATGGAGCAGTCAGGATAGGCTGGGTCACATCTACAAGCCACAGGCAGTTTATATTCACAGTAGGACAGAATAACAGCACATTAAGGTTTCTTTTTTTCTTTTTTAATTTAATCGTTCTGAAATACTTTTTTTTTCAATAATAATTTTTATAACACTGAAATTACAAACAGCTTAGCATAAAACTGTTAACTTCTAAGACTAAGATTTACTTATCAGTCTTTTTTTTATATCTTATGGATTTGGTCTGCTATGTTTCCCTTTTGGAGCAGTTAGGATTTTAATATCATTAGTCTAATATTTAGTCAGAATATATCTTTTATATCCTAATAAAAATTAATCACCGTGAGGCACTCACCCCATAAGTCACAATGTGTTGGTCCTTTGAGACATTACACATAACTACCAGGCTTGAAGAAACAGGACATCATAAGATGTAGCACCACATCAAATCTCAGAATAGGTAAAACCTGCACCTCACACTCAAATGAGAGATATTTTAATGACTGGCCTTTGAGTGTTGAAGGTTTGCATATATTGGGAAGAGGATGTTATATAGTTCACAATTTAATATTGCTTTATGTTTCGGGACCAATTTAAGACTTGCTCTAGGAGAAAATAAAATTTTTCTTTCATTTTCTACCTCGGTTCCTTACCTCTCCTCCTCTCACACCCTTTTTTGGGTTCTCTGCTCCCATCCCTATCCTAGTCCTAAACACTGGCTGACCTCTCTCCTCTGGAAGGGAAGATTGGAGCTGGATGGCTTCCAAATGAGAGTCCAGACTTGCCCCATGCACTGTTGCTGTAGAGAAGTAACCTCATGCAGTGCTTCTCTCTAGATTTTATTGTGACTGCATTATAAGAAAAAAGAAACAATAATTGCCTTTCATCCTAGAAGTAGACAGCCCCAGAAATTACCCTGAAAGGCCTTGAATCAGTAAACAGCAATTACATGAGCTCTCTCTTTGAGGGAGAAGGTGATGTCATGGTAATTTTGAATAAATAAAAGCACTTGAAAATTTTAAGAGCCGAAGAAATTTTACACTGTCATCCTTTCAGATTTGACTATTCATATGTTGCATTTCAGCTGATTAGGCTGTTCCAGAGGGAGCTGACTGCAACAATTTGTGTCTTTTGCCTCATCTTTGTCCTTCCTCTGAGCTGTTAGGTCCAATCCACCGTACATGACCCAGACTTTACCCCAGTCATTTTGCTTGGCTTTCACCCTGTGCTGCTTGAACCCTTCCATGGCATCCCCAATTCCCTCCTTTGCCTTTTCTGCCAGGCTTTCCCCTCTTCAAGGAGCAAGCAAGCCCCATCGTAGCTGGCCTCTGCCCCATGGACAGTGGGTTGCCACATGGACTTCCTCTTCCCTCCTTCTTCCCTCCCTGACCATGACTCTCACCCTGCCCATGGTGCTCCCTCACCCTACAGCACAGTCTCTAGGTTTCCCCCACCTTGGTATCTCCTGACCCCCACAGACCCACATATTCACTTAAGCAATCACTCTCTACCTTCCTAAACTCCTGTTTTTTGCCACAACTGCCCATTTCCCTCCTCTGCATATCTGCCTTCTGCTCAAGGGAACACATCCATGTGGGCCTCCTCTGTAATCCATTTCTCCATTACCATCTCACTAGCCTTTGACCACAGTAGCTAAATTTCTTGATTGCTCATAGATTATGTAGTTGGATGTGATTGCTTTGACCATCTGCTCTGATCTCTGACCTTAAGCCACAGGTCTTTGAATTATTTCCTGCTGTCCCTTTTATAAATAGACTTTCAAAAATGCCAACTCTTAGCTTGTTCTTTCCGATGATAGAGCAGACACCAAAAGTGTTAGCTGTTTGTTGCTCTGCTTGCTGCTTACTATTAAAAGTACATGCTTTATTTCTAGGCTGAATTTGTCAGCTTCATCTTCCAGCTGTTAGATCCAGTTACATCTTTATCTGTAGAGTCCTCTTTCCAATTTCTGTTCCTCAAATAGATGCTATGATTAATTCATCTCTTAAACTTTGTGTTGTTAAAATTAACCATCTGAGCTCCTCTGTACTTCTGCTGTGTTTTCCCACCTCCGGCTTCTCTCTAGTACCTTTGGTTCATATTATTCTTGCACTGGGTATGCCACAGAAGGATACAGTAATATAATTATCTATTTCTAATTTATATTCTGTATATTGAAAGACAATGATTGTTATTCTTCATATCAGCAATGGCTTGGGATAGATGTTCCCCCCTCTTCAGGGAGTATGTGCTACAATATTTAAGAGTGATCCAGCAACCACAGAGAAAGAAAACCTTTTATCTTTGCCCTTGCAAGATGTAAATCACCTTGAAGACTTCAGATACATATCAGTGATGCATCCTGCTTCCCTTCTTGTTCCCGCACTATCACCTAAACTACAGCTGAAAAGGCTTTCAATGCTGTTTTTTACATTAATTCAATATTTTTTCATTCATTCATCATGAGTATCAGCTCATTTTTAAATACACTGTTATTATATAAATACAACTTGTGCTCTTTTCCCGTATATGTAAGACTTTATTACTGGTAATATTTTGGCAGGTACTTTTTCCTTGCATCCAGCTTTACAGGTGATACAAATCAGTCTCTAGTTACCACACTTCGAGGTTTTTGCTGCTTCATTAACATTGTGAGAAATTATTCATCATTTTCCTCCAGATCAGTGACAATTGTTTTGAATAGCACATGTATAAAAACTATGTTTCATGGAACATCTGCAATGCCAGGCCTCTATGTAAGCATCTTTCCATCTACAACTGCATTTTCAGATCTCCAAATTAACTAGCTTCTCATGCCTTTCATCTACCACCAGGATTTTGTGCCTTCCTAGTTTCTTACTCAAAAAGCTAAGCAGTACCACCCAAACATCTTTTAGAACACTGTTATTTAACCTTATTCTTTATCAGTTGGAATTTAACTGATTTTTAAAGAACAAAATCACATTTTAAAATTTTTTTTGAAACCTGTGTGAGTTTGTACTAATTCTTCCTTCCTTCCTTCCTTCCTTCCTTCCTTCCTTCCTTCCTTCCTTCCTTCCTTC
>VWYI01021645.1:29556-95554 GCA_013399455.1 Anthoscopus minutus
CTTTCTCTTTCTCTCTCTCTCTTTCTCTTTCTCTCTCTCTCTCTTTCTTTCTCTCTTTCTCTATTCCAGAAATGAAATTCACTATCTCCTGTTTGATTATTTTGCAAAAGATTTCTGTTTCACAGGACTGGTACCATGGTATCATCGCATTTGCCTTTTTAAATATTTCTATATTTTTGGCTTCCCGCCAGTGTCCCAGATCTTCCCCAGTGTTTCAAGATGCATTGAAAAATTGACATTTCCGATGCAGAGAGTCATTCATCAGCTCCTCTGAAGCTGTTGATTACAAGTTTTCTGGATTTTAGAAGCCCAGAGGGAATAATTGCTCTTTAACATTTTCCTTGGTTACTTTTGGAATAAAAGGTACTCTACACAGCTTAAAAAAATCACTGTGGTGTCTGTCTTTTTCTAAATACAGAGCAGAAGATACAGCTCTTTAATGCCCTTTCTTGCATTCCTTCTGCTGCTGGGCCAGGACAGTAGTTAAGATTCCTTAAAATCTCTGCCTTGTTTCCATTGTTACTCACTTTCTGAAGAGGCCAACCTGGTGAAATTGTGGAGTTTATTTCCCCAAAAATCTGGCTATCTCTCGAGGGACAGTGATACCTGCATCTGATGCTAATGAACTCACTGATCAGCTTAGCTCTGAAGTTCAGATCAGTCTGATTTGAATCAAGAAAACTGCATAGACTGATTTTTGGAAAGGGATTTCTGGTGGTTAAAATTAAATAAATTTTTTAAAAAGCAGCAAAAATAATATTTCTTTTTCCAAAGGAATTTTTCTGAAATGGTTCTTTTTGTTGAAAACTATGTTGTTGGCCAATGCTCAGCCTTTATTCATCTACATTGCATGTTCTGCATGTGCCTACAATAAAATGTTGGCAAGTATTAAATATTCATCTTTGCTCCTAAGGAAAGTTGTCTGAAAAGAGTTTGTTTAAATCTCTCCTCTGCTTAAAGCTTGCACTGACTCTAAATGAAAAGTAAAGTTAAGACTAATATGTCATGTTGTCATGTAGCACCACTGTCATTCTCAGGGACTAATGGCAAAAAATACAACTCTCTCTTTTAGATGGTTTCTGAATAATTTTAAAGTATTGCATCATATGTTCCCATCAGCAGCAGCATAAGTCACAGAACAGCAGAACAGCCTTTGCTTATGGAAGGTTCACATCTGAATTGCTGGGCCATTTGGATTAAATTGCATTTAACTGCTTAGCAGAGCCAATAGAGGTGCTAAGGGAGTTGCTAAAAATCTTTACAGCAGTAGGAGTTTGCTCCACTGTGTCTAAATTACTAGCATCAAAATCCTCACACCACTCATGAAAACATGCCTGGTTAAAAGGAGCTATGGATAATGGATTTTATGAAAAACCACTCCAATTGAGAATAGGTATTTTGTTGCCTAATAGCCATCACATATTTGTTAAACTAGACCTGTGAGCTATAAGGAGTTTCTTCTCTGTGATGAGTGATAGGAATCAGCAAAATAGAGATATTGCTGGGGAAAAAACCCAAACAACCTCCTGGAGTTTTTTGGTGTTTTGTGGGTTTTTTTTTATATGGGTGAGGATTTTTTATTCCGTTTTCAAAACTAATAGTCATGATAAGATGTGCAATAGAACTGGGAATTTCACAAGTTGAGAGGCAGTGTCAAAAGAGCAGATTCTAATGGAAAATCTGTGCAACCTGACATGCAGCTCTAATGACAGCTTGAGCACTTGTGTGGTAGAATCATGCGCCTGCACACCTATGCTTTATCAGTGTTTTATTTTTATTCTATTTTCATGTTCAAGCCCCACATCAAAGCCCCAGCTGCAACCAGTGTGTGTGCTACATGCTCACATGTACAATCAGATGTTACTCTGCCATGATGCTGGTTAAAATAAACAGCTGAGGAGGGAGAGTGCATAACTCATTACAAAGGAGAGGAGAGAAGCTGCTGGTTTGGCTCACCTCAGACAGAAGCAGGAACCACATTGCACAAATAATGCTGGGGGCTGAGGGGAATGATCATTACCTGCCAGGATTTAGTAAGAAAAGAGGTCTCAGGATATAAAAGGAACAGAATTTGTACCTTTTATTTAAGCAGAGTCCAGCACAGCTGATCTCCCCTCTGTAATTTTTGTGCTCTGTGACAATGTAAATGTTTACCACTATTGCTGGTCACCATAACTCTGGCCATGCCAGTTTGCAGCAGCTGAGAGCATACAGTGGCCACTCTGCAAAGTGATGAGTTTTACAGTCTCCAGAGTGCATTTGCGGCTTATAGGAACATGAAACTGCACCTGGGTGCCTTTATGAGAGGCCCAGACTGAAGGAAGTTCCTCATCCTACACTGGAAGGTGGTGGCATGAGATCAAAAAAATAAATTCAGATTGAACAGAAATGTGTCTTTCAGAGAGCAAAGGCTTAGTCTAGGCATCCCCCTGGATGATGAGGCTCCCTTTCCACCTGGTCTTGCGCAACTGTATTTGATAAGAACAAACCCAGACACAAATGGGAGCAGAGGAAAAGGAGGCATCAAGCTTTCCAAACTTGGACTTGGAGCAGTGTGGAAAATCAGACATTGCATCTATCAGGTCACCTGACAGAGCAGACCTTATTTCTCTAGTAGCAGCAAAAATAGTGTGGGTCTTCCAGAGTCAGGACCAGGCACAGGCACTTCTGTGGGCACACTCTTGGGTAGAGAGGTAAGGTCACTGAGAAACCAAATGACAGAGAAAAGCAGTCCAGGAGATATAAAGATGTATAGTGAGAGTTGAAACATCAGAATGAGCAGCAGCTTAGAGGCATGATGCTTTTTTTTTTTTAAATAGCTTTTTATTCACTTGCAAGGATGGTGAGGAAGTTCCACAAATAAATCAGTATCTTCAAAGCCAAATGGTAGTTTCTTGGCATGAAAGAGATAGGGGGCCTTCCACTCAGTCTTGTGTTCCAGATGTCATGATATCCTTCTCAGGCTGAATTTTTCTGTAGAATTTTTGTGTGCTACTCTCCAGAATGGAGGCTCTCCTCTGGCAGCGTGGCAGTGCTTCCTTAACTTTCCATGGAGTGCTTCTGAAGGTAACATTTCCTCATGCAGACAACTAACTTTAATTATTCAGTCACCAACTTTGTACTGTCTGTAGAAACTCACAGTTGAAAATGTTGGCCTTTGGGCTTTATGTTTTCTCCAAGAGTAAAATACTATTTAATGTATCATAAATGTGTGGGGCTGAATATCTGGAAACATCCTCGATATTAGAAAATTTGCAGTTCACAGTATTGCAAATATCACAGATGTTAAAAAGCTAAGACTGTTACATTATGATTTAAAACACTGAAGCATATAGGACTGCATATGATCATACAGACTCATTCAGAAGCCTCAGGTGTTCTGCATCCAGCTTTGTTGCAAATCAAATATGAAGGGCTATGAATGTGAGTGTGTTTAGCCATCATGGATTACTGCTGTGGAGATAGCTGCTATTTATCATTGCCTCCCACTGTGAGGACAGAATAAGCAGGCTGAATGACACATATACTGTATTTATAATGATGTTTTAAGGTCATCTCCACGAGCAGATGCTCTAGACAGAGGAACTTACAAGTACAGATGTGTCTGTTGTGAGGAGCTAAATAGATTTGAGGTTATTATTTTGTAACAGCTGTATTTTAGCCAGAAACACTGCTGCAGTCACTCTGTCCCTGGCAGCTTTCCAATCACCAACAGCTGGCAATTAGCACTTACACAAAGATGCTTAAACATTGCCCAGCCAAAGGCTTCAGTGGCGATTTGCCTGGAGCTTGAGGGCTGCACCTATTTTACATAAAATGGAGCAGATTGTGGCTGATTTAATCTTTCCAAGAGAGCTATGGCCCACAACAGCTTCTGCTTCTGGCAGGCTTTGTGGTACCCTGATCAAACCATTGCCCCATGGTGGAATTCAATGGGCCACATTTAGCCTCAAGGTTGTGTTCTGGTTTTCCGTGAATTATCTTAACTACTGACAAAGCCCACAAAGCCTTTCAATACAAGTGTGGAAAGGCAGCAGTTAATCACATCTCTTTGTACTCAAAGAGAGGAAAAGACTTTGCCAAGATAAAATAGAAGTTCCGATGATATAATTTTAACAGTAACTATGAACAGACTGCTCATCATTTGTGCTGAACATTATGCAAGAGAGAAAGTTTCTGACCTGAAAATGTACAAACTCATTATAAGGAAAGAAAAGACTTTTATGAGTCTAATTTGACTCATAAAACTCCTGAAGAAGAAGCCTGGGGAAGAAAAAATGCCAGTCACTGTGAAAGACAGATGGTGATGTCAGTCCCCACCTGGAAGAGGAAGGGATGATCCTTTCTTGGACTGCTCTCAGAATTGGTGATCATGGGGCTGGGTTCACCCTCCCAGCCTGGAGATGGACTGAATCCATGGCTCCTGCTGACTGCATGGGTGGTGTATTGCTCTTCCCCTATTTGAAGTGAGGTGTGGGCACTCTGCCCCAGCCATATTTTTGCAGAAAAGGCTGGCACTCCTCCTCCATCCCTCCCTCAGCTGTCCTGTTGGAAGGGTTGCTTAGCTATCTAACGCAAACGAGAATTACAGACTGTGAATCCTGGTCTGACAGATTGACTTCCCTGCAGTCTGGAAATAGATGTCTGAACTCCTAGGAGGGGTGTGATTTAAGAAGCAGTCTTTTCCTCAGTGTGTCCCAATGGCCAGCCCAGACACCTCCAGGTCACAGTACAGGCTGCTGGGATGTGCCTCAGAGACTGTGTGCTCTGCACGTGGTCCTAATTCCTGGCAGCCAAGTTGTTCATGCAGGGCAGGAGCCTGAGCTTGGCAACCCCAGGCTCTGTTTGTGTTCTTACAAAATCTGTCACCATGCAGAAGGGTAAGCCCAGACACGTGGCCATGATGTTTAAGACAGGCTGGGTGTTTAGGGATTCTCACCTGACTTTTGCTTGGTTTGGCAGATGCGCTTTTTTTTTAACACAACCACTTCTTCCTTTAAAGTGCTAAAACATATACAGACAGCATATTCAGTGCTGATGAATGTAAATTAGTGCTCAAGGGAGAGTGCACAAGTTTAATTCCATGTGCCTGACAATTGATAGACTATTTCTACCTTTCAGGAGTGAGATCTCGAGGACAGGGAGAGAGCACTCCTGAAATGGCAGCTGAATATTTGGAGAGGTCAAGAAAGCAAATAGAGCATAAGGAACTAGGAAGAAAGGAAAGAGGTAATAAATCATGATCCATTTTTATTCTCCTGAATAAATACAGTGCATACTTGCATTTTTTAAACTGAGTGTCCATCTGATGGCCCCATCAGCCGTGGCAGAAAAGGGAAGATTGCAGTAAGAGAAGCTGAGGTGAATGAGGTGAGGTGTATGAAAAGGATGTGTGAAGACATATTAAGTATAAGGGCACTCCTAGCATAGAAAAGGGGTGGCTTCAGGAGAACATCACAGGAGCCTGTAAAATCATCAGGTCACTCAAATGGGACGTTTGTGGAACTCATCACTTCAGTCATTTCATAACGTCCTTGACAACAAAAAACTTAGACAAATTCACAGAAGGTGAGTCTATTATTGGTTACCAAATACAACGATACTATTTGTCACTCCTGAAATATTGAAGGTGCAGGTCACTGGGGATGAGAATCATAAATCAAGGCTCTAGCTCTGTACATCTGTCCTGTTCCTCCATTCTTTCTCTAAGCATTCCTTGCTAGGAGTTGTGACACTAACAGCAACAGACACAGAGCTGAATCAAATTATAATAAGCCTCCAATTCTCTTTTGCCTTTTTTGAAAAGGCTTCTAAGGAGAGAAAAATATCAGCTGAAACATAAAGGAAGAGGTTATTCTCTAGACATGTTCACCTTTGCTTGGAATGTTTTGGCCTTGTGCATTGTTTACCGAGGCAGACACTTCAGAAAACACTCTCACATACAAACGTGCTTCATGATTTTCTTTCTCCTCTGCTTGCAACAATTAAATATGTAAAGATCATCCCACAAAAGCTTACCAAAACCAGATCCCCCTATGCCTTGAAGGACAGAGGTCTAGGATAGGGAGATAAATAAGGTGACTAGAAGAGTCAAGTACTTGCCCAAGCTTGTGCATGCTCTGCAGCAAAACAGGGACCTCCAGAAACCCTAACAGTCTTTACTAATGTCAACACTGCCTCTTCACAACCACCGCATGCAATCCACTTGTCTTCAATGCCTCTGGTTGGAATAGACAGACATTTGTTACCAAACGTGAGTGCTGTTCAGCTCAATGTGTGAATGTTCAGACAATCAGAGCTTCAGACGAGTCCTTGCCCCAGCGCAGGTGGTAATTGCCTGATGGCTCCCTCTATGCATCCCCTGCATTCCAGAGCCAGGAGCTGCTGCTGTTGCCACTGTGCCCAGGGCACCCTCACCAGCCTGGGGCAGAAAGCCCATACCAGAGCACCTACAGCTGCTGGCATTTAAACCTCCCCTTCCTGCTGTCAGAAGGACACCCAAATTACCTCTGCAGCTGGAAGAGGTATGAGCCTTTTGTGATCAGTGCTGATTTAACTCTTGGAGGCGAAAAGAAGCTCTGAGTCAAGTAGAAGGAGATTTTTATCTCTTGTGAATCAGTGTGTTGGTGGAAGGAAAAGGAATATTTTAATAAATTATTCACAACCTCTCTCACCCCTGGAATGGGCTAAGGAGTGGAGATAGGCTTCCTGCTGAACAGGTTGAAAAGAGCTCTGCTTTTCAGAAGGACTGAGCCACCTTTCTGCTGAGCACAAGTAATCCAATGCCGGGATGTGCTTTAAAGGTATAGTGGTAAAAGGTGTGGGGGAGAAAAGTTAGTTGCAAGCAGTGCCTATCTTCAAGAAAAATAGCAACCAGATGATGATGCAAAGTGTAAAAAATGTGTGGATAGAAATCCTCACAGCTTCGCATGCCGAGATTATTTCATCAATAGCTGGATGAAAATGGATTGCCTTGTCCTAATGAAGGGCTAAAAACCTAGCAGGGACTCCATTCTTCCAGTAAAACTGATTTTCAGAGCCTTGCTTGGACCATGACTTCTCAGGGGCAAACTGAGGGCAGTGGTGGCTGGGCTGTGGGATGGGAAGAGTGTCACAGGGGAACTCTGGAAGCTGAATTCCTGGAGTAGAGACAGGCTGCACAGGCTCAGTCTCTTGTACCAAACTGTCACAGTGATCCAATTACTGGAAATGAAGAGTGTGACATCTGGAGAAGTGCCTGAGCTTCAGGGTGACTTAGGCAGCCAGCGAACCATGCCCTGCACCATCTCACCACTGCTGCACTCACCTACCCACTCAGCTGCAAACACAGGCTTGGTCACCAGCCCCTGGGCTGTGTTGCTTTCACCTGAAAATGCAGTGTATTGTGCTCGTGATAAAAACCAACCTCTCTGCAGGATTTTCCCATGCACTCCAGTAGGGAGGCATTAATTAATGAAGTGCACACACTTTGGTGTGATGAGGCTGCTGACACCTTCCGTGCAGCCAGGAGCGACACTATTAGGATTTCTCAAAATTACCACAATTTCCACGCATCTCAGGAAAGGTATTGCAGTCACCCACCATGAGATAACCCTCTTCTGGATCTCATTAGGATGGGTGAAAATGAATTAATCATTTACCTGGAAGCGCTGGTTGCCTAGGGATCAGTGATCATGACCTGATTGCCTTCACTGTGGGCAGACAAAAGATGGTTGCTGTTTGGTTCTTCAAAAGGGCTAATTTCCTAAGGTTATAGAAAATTACCAGTGAAATTAATTGGGAAGAAAGGTGTAGAGAGAAATGGAAATCCTTTAAGAGAACTAATTAGCTGGCCACAAAGCCACACCTTCACACTCCAGAGATAGGAGAGTTCTGGCTAACTGACCTTCTTGGCTCATCTGCAAAGAGAATGCAATTAGAAATAACAAACCGAGATATCACACACAGAAAATAGATAGCAAGGGGTACAAATAAGTAGCTATTTAAAGCACAAGGCAAGGGACAAAGGGAAGAACTAGAAATATAATAGAAACAAACACATGTGTAGACAAGAATAAGGCCACTTGCTAGATAGGGATGATAAAATTGTTAGCAATAATGTGGAAGAAGCAAAAAAGGGAATAAGCAGTCTGCAGTGAAAAAAACAGAAAATGGATACAGATTACATGAAGCTGAGTCATTTAACAGAGTTGTGAGATGTTGTGTCAACTTTTTGGCAGATTTAATATTAAAACTTCACAGAGTATGAGAGAAGAAGCCACAGAAATAATTTGAAGGCTTTGCTACTGTTGGGGGTTACATGTCCTTTTTTTTTTCCGTTTCTTAGCTAGTGGAATTTTTCCCATTTAGCTGAGAGAAAAGCCTTGATGGTTGGTACATCATCGGTACTTTAAAAGACAAAAGAATCGGCTGAGCCCCCGGGGACAGTGGGGAGGGGACTGGGTTTGGGTTTTTTTTTGGGTCCTTCTGAGAGAGAGCAGCACAGACACTCTCGGAGCTGTTTTTGCTGAGAGAGGAGGTTTTTGCCATCATCCAGACAGAGCGGCTGCTTCTTCTGCTTCTGCTTCTTCCTCTCCGTTTGTGGCCTCCGCTCCCCTGTCCTGTCGGACGTGCTGCAGCCCCAGCTGCCACCGTGGAGCTGCTGATCCATCTCATCCACCGGCCCGGGACTCTGCTCATCCCTGCCATTCCAGCGAGGTGTTTCTCCTCAGAGCCTGCAGGAGCTCCGGGACTGAGTGCCAGCTGAGGGGTTTGTGAGGCACTGCCTCTCCTCCACGTTTTTTCCCGTCTCGGCCGAGACGAGGTCCCTGTTCTGTTCTGTTGTTAATACTGTAGTTAATTGTTGTTGCTTTACCTTAATATATACATATATATATTAGTAAAGAACTGTTATTCCTGTTCCCATATCTCTGCCTGAGAACTCCATGTTTTCAAGATATAATAATTCGGAGATAAAGGGTGGAGGCTTACATTTTTTTTTCTGCCTTCTTTGACAGATACCTGTCTCAAAAACAGGGACAGCTACAAGGGCTATTTTATTATGAAATGCTTTCTTATTTTGCAGGCATGAAAATGATCTCTATTTGGCAGAAAAACATGAACCAATGGCTGGAAACTGAGTACAAAGTGTGTATTTTAACAGTGAGTATTGAGAGAACTAGTGAAAATCAGTGACCCACTGGAAAACAGGTTTTAGCCCCAGCCATGTTTGCTCTTCAGCTCTTGGCCAGCACTCATGAGGAGCTGGTGAACAAAGGAAGACTGCTGAGTTCCATCAAAGTATCATGGAGGAAATAGCTTTCTCCAGCAGCAGAGGGAGAGTAGGTTGTGGATTTTGCTTGTATGGACTGACTTAAGTGTAGACTGACTTGTGACCACAAGCAGATATCTGGAAACTAGAAGTTCTGTAAGAACAAACAAAAAAAACAGCTTTTCCCTGAGAAAACCAGGAGCTCAAAGCTGGAAGTAATTTGGGAGGGCATGAATAATTGTATAAAAGGTGCATTTTTCTTTCAGTGGCACCTAGTGTACTAGGCACTGAGAAAGGAACCTTGCAACCTCTGAAACTGCAGCCTTACTCATCAAAGGCCTAATGATGCTAGTCAATCCCTGGGTATTCCTAGCTTGCTGGCACCAAGTCTTAAAGATCTGGGCTTTGTTGCAACTCAGTCTAGTTCAGTGCAAAGAGCATACCTACTCCTAGTGCTAAACAAACCTGGCAGTAAAAACATTTCCTCCTCCTTGGAGATGCAAGAGGGCACAAATGAACTCCAGTCTTTAAATATTTATTGTCATCTTCAACAAACATCCACATAGAATAGGAGCATTATATGCTTACAATGAACCATTATGAAATGTGGGGGTTTTATACCCCATAGTCCTGCTCGTGAGTTGGGTAGGGATAGCATCACCTTATCTCTGGGCAGTGCTGTCAGCAATCTGCACAATCCATAGGCCCTGATTTTACAACAGCCATATCAAAATTAGGAAAATACCACAACATCTTGTTTGCATTTTAGGAGAAGGACACAGAGTCTGATCTGAAGGACATCGACATTTTAAAGAGCTTTTCTAGTCAATTAAGTTGGAAACAGATAAGGCACAAGAACAGGCATAGAATGCAAAACAAGAAGTATTCAATTGAATGAAAGGTGAAGCCTGATAAGGAAAGGCAGAGGGTGAATCATATTAACTACACTTCAGGGTGGAAAAAATACACTGCTGTCACTATTCTCGCCAGGAGGCAAGACTCGCACGACCAATGTGGTGGATAAGCAAGCTTCATTTATTCTTTCCGATAAGTTACATTTATACTCTTACAGAGAACTACTCATTAATAGGCACAACTGGCATTACCTAATTGGCTTACTCTAAAAGTCATATTAGCATATACACTTTGTTTTGCATTCCTAGCCTCTGTTCCTCTAACTACAAGCATTCTGTTATCATATAACCACTCTGCTCAAGGACATACTGCTCCAGCACAGCTTCTTTATGTCTACGTGGCTTTGTTCATGTAGCCATTTCTCTCTACACACTGCTAGTTAGCCAATGAGAGCATGAGAAATTTTTCTGTTTGTAATGTTTTTTTGCCATTTTATATTGAAGTGTATTTTCTCAGGATAGAAGCACCATATAGCAATGCACAAATACATGGATATAAAAAAAAAATAACATGCCTGCTACTTTTATAACAGGAACCCAGCCTAGCAAGGCTATCTCACAAATCACCCAGGAGCAGGACCAGTGACTGCCTGTGTTTAGAATGGGTCCACCATGAGTGAGGGCCTTGAACAAAGAAATATGGAAGCACATCATTAGAAAACATGCAGAATAGAATTCTAACCTTTCCTCATCTAATCTCTAATGCTTCAGAAAGGCATGGGAAAATCTGTCATCTGTTTTGCATGTTTACAAAGACTCAGGGTATTATATCCTACAATCTCTAGCACTGATTTCTACAGCACAAAAAATTTTAGTGCCCTGACATTGAAAGTATTACACAGGTTACAGCTCAGTAGTGGATCAGAACACTGCATAACTTCCAAATGAAAAATGTCAAAACAATTTTTAGTATTTTCTAGACTGACACTGAAAAGTGCTTTTCAAACCTATATGGCCTGATTATTATTAACCATTTATTAAAGCCCCTGCTTTATGGATGGGTGAGTGACTCCTGGGAAATGGAAGACCACATGTACAGAGATTCATATTCTGACAATAACTTGCAGTCCCTTGTTCCAATTGCTGGATCACGCTCTGGTGGTGGGTGCCGCACAGTGGCTTTGTGCAACCAGTGGCCGTGTAATGAGGAAGATGTGCACTATTCTGGAAAATAGCCACACATTTTCTGAAGAGATTTATCTCATGGGTGTCACTGAGTTTAATTCACATAATCTGGAATCACCCTGAACCCAGCCTGAATTTGATCCCATGGATATCTTCATCTGCAGAGCTTCAGCAGTTACTTTCATCAGTCATTGCAGGAGAAGTTATATTCATGGAAGGATGTCAGCACTTGGCTTATGATAAGATGCAGCAAGGAAGTGAAATGAGGTGCAGTTTTTGGCTGATAATAGTGCTCTTGACAATATATAACTGTGGTGTGGACAAATGAAATATAATATGTTCTGTGAAAACAGGCTACTGTCCAGCACTTAAATGTTTTTGAAGTGCTGGTAGATCTGCTCTACAAAATACCCCAAGACTGTACAAGGAATGCTAATCCATACTGGCCATCAGGACAAAAAAAAAAAAAAAAAAAGAAAGAAAAAAAGAAAAGAAAAGTAAAGGCCAGGAACATTTTGTGAGTGTGGGAGGAAAATCTGTTTTACAGCAGTATTGTTTCCTTGGTTGAGAGCAGTCTGTGTTGTGTACATAGTTTTCCTCAAGTTTCAGAATCAACTGCTCCTTAACATTGAACCTGTCAGTTCAATTACACATCCATCTTATCGCGCTAAGCCAAATTTAAATGGGCTCACCAGGGTGTACTGATGAGAAAGCTGGGGTTTTTTTGCAGGGCAGTAGTGCTTGCCCTGTTTTGTCAGTGTGACTTACTACAACGCATGTATCCTCACACATATTAATAATGGTTCGTGTTTAAACAAATCACACTGGACACCTAAAAAGAGTGTATAGTTGCATATTCTGCATCAAGTTAAGGCCACATAGAAGCAGAGATCATGGAGGCCATGAACTGCTTGAAAATAGACATGTTTGCTCTGTCAGGAGAGGGCTTTTCCCTGAGGACCAATGATCACATCCAAGAGTGTTTCTTCCAGACCCTCCCAAATTAAATTAGTAAATATGGAATCAGGCTAGACAACAGTGCTACTACACTCAGAGAGCTGCTTTCTCTGGCATGGGAGCACTCTCCGTGGGAAGAAGTCAAGGTAAGTTTCATTTTTAGAATGTCAGATTTTGTTTTATAAAAAGAAATTTAAAAATGCAAAATTATTCCAACTATTGCAACTATGCCACAAAACCTGTGTTTCTAAAAATGCATTGACTGCAATCCTGTCAGTAATAGTAAGCTGGAGAGGCTTGGAGGGCTGTGCTCTTCTTTATCTCTTTAACAGGCATAGCTTCATTGACTGCCGCAATTATTTCTGATTGACGCCTAAGTGAATTAGAAACATGTGCTGTGCATCTTAACTGCACATGAATTACTGCACTGTACTAAGAAAGAAACTTGGAAAACCCCATTTTTCACCTCATGGGCCTTTTCGTTGTTCCTTGAGGCCATGAATTTTGAAGTTCCCATACATGAAGCCACCTCAGCTGTTGTAACATGTGACATCTCATTTTATTTTGCAAGACAGGATCATCTGTCAGGACTTTTGGCTACTTTTTCAAGCGGTCTTTTTTTTTTTGTTTGGTGGGGGTTTTTTGTTTGTTTTGCTTTGTTTTGGGGTTTTTGTTGTTGTTGGTTTGGGTTTGGGTTTTTTTTTAATGGGGGGTTTTTTGGTGGTTTTATGTTTGGTGTTTTTTGTGGGTTTTTTGGGTTTTGTTGTTGCTGCTGCTGTCGTTGGGATTTTTGGGGAAGTTTATTTGGGCTTTTTTTTTTTTTTTACTTTCTGGATTTGTTCAACCTCTGAAAATATCTGAAAATGGATGTTGTGGGCAGACAGTCACAATGACACTTTGTGAACACTTTGTGCTGTGAATTTTGTGATTTCAGACACCCAGAGCTTTTTACCTGGGGAGATGAGCACCAACTCACACATGTCAGCCCAACTTCATGCCCATAAGCTATGTGTCCCTGTGCCTGTACAAGGGGCCAGTGACTGGGACAAAGTATGACAATGCCACCCAAGGAAGCCATGGGGTGTCTGCAGCCTCCAACAGCAGCAGGTCTCAGCTGCAGAGCAGTCAGCCAGTCTAAGGCCTAAGGGGAAGAACCATCTCTCCCATACTCCAGAGTTAACATTAGCTGGAATGGTGGCCCCTCTGGGGTCTGTCCCCATACACAGAATTGCCCCTTTGGGCTGGGAGGAAACTGCAAGCTTCATCCAACTGGCTGGTGGAGCTCCACCTCTGGCAGCAGTCCCAGCATTCTGCCATGGGACACTAATCCCCTCCTTCATCCTGGCTGGTAACACTTCCCATCATCCCACACTGTGGAATGGGTAAATACAAGGCTGAGTCTCCAGGAGAAACCTTGTGCAATCGTGGGAAACTCCTGCACCCAGGAAGCATGGGCAGTGTGAAAAGTCTTTGTGGCTGGGCTGTGACAAGAGAGCTTGAGGCGGCTTCTGTCCTACCACAGGTGCAGCACCAGGTGGTGCCAAGCTCCTCTGCCATGCCCAACACCACCCTGCCTGCCTGTGCTGCTTCTTGCAGGTGGGTAAAATGCTGTGCAGGTGCAGGTGCAGCTGTCACACTTCTCCCGCGAGCACTTTTGGGTGGCCTTGCTAGCTTCTGCTGCCATGGGTGCCTCAGGTCCAGTCTGCTGTCACCTCACGTGTGGAGGTCCTGCTCAGCAGGAACTCCTGGTCTGGGATCTGAGCTTTGCTCCTCTATGTGATGTATTCTGTATGTCTCTTCCTGGTGAAACAAAAAGTATTTGTTACCTTGCCATTTTCCATCTGACCTATAATTTATGACAGACCATAGACAGTTCAGCTGGGCCCTTAGGACGTCTGAAACCTTTATGGTAAAAATAAGTCAAACATATCTGAATGCCTGGTGAAGACACTTAAAATTAGCCACAATGATTTGATGAAATGTATTTAAACAATCAAAGAAAATTTAGATTACAGGATTTTTTTTTAAACTTACATTCACCAAAAACATTTTTCAATTATTTTGAATTTAAGGAGGGGTTGAAAAACAACAAAAAATAACAACAACAAAACAACAAGCCAGTTTACTTTAAATCAAGAACTAGAGGGGAAAAAATTGATGAATTTCCTCTGGTATTTTTTAATTTAAGATTCTGATGTTCATTCTGGAGTACAGTTTTAATTTAGAAACTAATTCCATTTTAATAACTATATTTTAAAATAATTAAATCAAACAAGGTTTATATAAGCCCATAATGTAGCTTTTGCCCATAACAAAAGTAAACAAATTTTCAGTGTAAATAAATTAATTTTTAAAATTTTACTTGACAAAAATCCCTGAATATTTCCATATGCTATCAGTTGAATCTGTTTTCTCATCTTCTTTTTGTTTTTTTCAAATATGAATCTGATAAATCAGCTATTTGCTGAACTTTGCTGAACAGGGCAACAAATACTTTGGGTTTTTTCCCACACGTGTACCTAGGTCTTTTTCTCTAATTTTACATAATCTGCACTCATGCACAATCTTCATTGTTCTTTAGGACGTTAGTCTGCATTAGGAAAGTAGGAACAACACCAGTGGCTGGAGATAGCTTCTGAAAATGAAAATGTTGACAGTGTTCTGGACCATTTTCAGACCTTCTTTCACAATGTGTCTGTGTAGCCATCATCTCACAAAGAGATTTTGTGGTTTATACCTAGAGGTGCCACTCAAATCAGTGATGCTGCCCAGGGGGAGGTTGAGATGCTTTCAAAATGATGTAGATGTGTATTTTAATATGACCTACATGTAAAAGAGGAACTAAATGATAGAAGTGTCAAGCTGAGAGGCCTTATTTCAATGGTGTTTTCTCTCTTTAGGGAGAAACATTTAACATATTTATTTTTATACAGCCTTACCAGAGGAAGTTCAGTTTGGGGAAATGTGAAAACTTACTTCAGGTTTTAAGTCAAATCCTCAGTCCTTCAGCTCTGCCAATCTGTGTCTGAATAACAGGACCCAACACTCTTTACAGCCCAAATGGAAATGTATTCAAAGCTGACAGTTCCTGCTAGTTTACAGCCACAGGCTTGTCAGATTGAACTTGAAATCTGACCCGAGCATACTCAAAATTCATCCCAATTTCTCCTAATGCAGCCTGATAAATTTTGCCTGGCAGCAGTTTTTATTACAAGGGGATTTCTTGAAGTATGAGAAGTAGCTCCAAGCCATCTCAAAAACAGTAATTATTTCAATGTTTCCTGGCTGCTAGATAGAACCCCAGATCCTTGGAACAGTGCAAAAAAATTAGCAGTTTTGTGTCAAGTCAGCAGAAAATGCTTTAAGTTTGTCACAGAAAGGAGCCTTGTGTAAAATGTGTTTAAAATTCAATGAAACACTTTATCCAGCCCAAAACAAAATGTTTTCTTTTCATGCAGGGCAGTTTTTATTCTTGCAAAATGAATGTGGGTCAGTGGTATTTACAAATCTTGTTTCATAAAATAACTGAATGATTTCCCATAGTTTCCCAATGCTTTCCACAGAAGGAAAAATTGGGAGATGTGTGCGAAGCTTTAACAAATTTGACTTCACTTGTAAACAGTTTCCTGTCATCTGAAACTGTCTTTTTTCAGGTGAATAAACATTTCTACCAAACAGCTTCAGTCATCTCCATTGAGAGTCAATATGCTGCGTAAGCGTTCCCGACTGCAATGAAGTCCAGTGACGAGCTGCCCTTTGGGGTTAACCTGGGCTGTGAGCAATGTGTATGTGGCAGATGTGCCAAAGGACTGCTAATTGCCTGATTAATACTTTTTTCCTGATTTTTGGGTCAAAATGAATGATCAGGTCTGAAAGGCTTGTGGTGTGAGGAAAAAAGAGTGAGTTTTCTTGGGGCTTCCTCATTCCTGGCTCATGGCCTCCTGGACTTATTCCTACAGCAGCTGATAGGGGAATGACTATGAAGAATGACTTCAGGCTTTGCTTTTTTTTCTTGTGTTTACAATGGACTAGGCTTTATTTCAGGCTGAAATATTGGCCTCAAGGAGCTCACTCTTTCAAGGTCAGAAGTACACAACCACATGAGAGTTCTCCGTGAAGCTTAGAAATTATTAATAGATTTCATGGATTTTATTTAAACAGTTACCTTGCTAGCAGATTAATTCAGCAAAGTACCTTCCACGTGGAAGAACTGCAGAGGAAATCCCAAATCTGCCCTCCTTTCAAGTTGAAGGGGCTTTTGAAACCATTTCAGCTCAAGCAGCTGCATTTTGGTGGAGTATGAGGACAGGGTGTTGCAGACCATACCTCTCCTTGGGGCAGGATGACTGGAGGCAGCTAACAGGGAGCCAGTTCATGGCTGGTGAGCAAGTTCCCAGCAAAGCCACACAGTATAGAAACATCCTCTCTCCCAGACACATTACTGAGGATTTTCAGCTTCACCCCATTGTATTGAGATGAGCAGCTGGTGCAAAGCATCACGTTTGGTATTGTTTTCTGATTTTGCCAATAATAATATGCCAACATGTAAATAACAAATTTATTTACATACAAAAGTGATACTGTTGTTCAGAAGAATCAGATAAAACTCTCTCAAAGGTTCATAGTAAACATTTATACCTTTTTTCAGATGATTCATTTAGCACAGTTTCTGTAGCTTTTTAAGTATCCTGCAAGTCTCTGAGGTTGACAAGTGAAAAGGATGAAAAACAATTCTAAGAGAATCTATTCTTGTCTTTCTCTAATGGCTTATAGATCCTGCTATTTCTATAAATGTTCTTTGAAGGGAAACTGTGTGGGATTTTAATGGCTTTTCGAGTTCATGTGGGTGTCACTTGCTTTGATGTATGCCAGATAGAAACAACAGTATGTCTGGAAGCAACAATCAGCGGGGTTTAAAGTGAATGGCAAGTACCATGTTTTGAAAAACACTTATCTTGGGATTATTGCATCCTAATCACAGGAATAGCATTGAGTTACCACTGTTTTGTGTGTAAGGAAGAGTCTCATTACTGCATTTTAGAAGACATATTAAAGAGGTATTATGCTTTTATAAGCAAGATATTTTTTCCCGTTTGTGACATGTTACTCATTATCTCAAGTTTAAAAAAGTGTTTTGGGACTATGATTGCACTCAAATCTAACTTAGAGCCAGATTTTCAGAAGCCTTTTGACAGGAAAAAGCAATCTGGAGTTACCTGGCTAAGGGGCAGAAGTGTTTTACTGTTGCAGTATTCAAAATAAGCCTTAGTTATAACACCTGTGGGAGAAGCTCTAAGGCAAAATGATATTGGGAATGATTCTTGAATAATATTCCGTGAGGAAATAATTAGGTTAGGGTTTCTCTTTCAGACTACATTCTGGTTGGGAGGGACTTCAGCTCTTACTTCCTGTGTCCTTCACATTATGTCACCAGCGACTCTGCTACCCCCAGCCCAGCTGTGCCATCGCCCCACTGGGCACCACTGCACCATGCACTCACTTCTTCCAGACCAGCTTTGTCCATGAGTATTTACCTCCTTGTATAAAATGCATCTCTTTTTTAAATACAGGTCCATTATTCAATTTTTGTTATCACAATTGTGGGCCAGGACTTTGAGGACTGTGCAAAAAAAAAGCAGTGGAGAAGCAGACAGTGCCTATGGTCTACAGAGAGCTGGATGTTTCAGTTACTTGACACAGAAGGTGAAACTTTGGGAAAAGTACTAACTTGCAAAAGCTACTATTTTTGTTGAAACATATCCTCCCATATTAGGTTTCCATGTATCAGTAATATCCAGATTCTGGTTGACAGCCTCAGTACTTTCAAAGTGTCCTGCAGCAGTTTTGTCTTTAAAAAGGGGTTAGATGTAACTAGATCAGGGGATATGTGTCCTCCCTTATAAGACAAATGGGAGCAAGCAGAAGAGTACTGTTTTCAGCTGAATCTGCTAAACCAGGCTAGACTTTAAAGGTGGGCCCAAGTAGCTGCCAGAAAGCAATTGTTGTGGCCACAAACAGCAAATTTTCAAGTTCATTGTAGTGATTGTCTACTAAATATAATTGCTCTATAAATGTAACAAACGGAGACATCTATGCAAACTGATAAGCAGAAGTGTAAAATGCCAACTCAGATCAAATCACTGAGTCAAAAGGAGTCACCTGTTTTAGAAGGCAAATGTGCCTTATTGCTTTTTGATAAGAACCAAAAAATTGTTTTCACATGGGTTTTCTTGTTCTAAGGGTTATATTGAGAAGAGCAATCTCTGTATTGGGGTTGGGGGTACAGACAGTTGGGGGTACAGACAGATGTTCTTGAAATTCACCTTGACTAGCAAATAATTTGAGTATTTAATTTTCACAGACTCTTACTAAAAAGAGAACACCAATCTTTTTGTATAGAGGAGAAAAGATATTTTGACACACTTTGTGCAGATGGCTCAGCTGTTACTATATCCATTGAAGGACAAAAAAAATGCTGTTAACTGTGAGAATTAACTAAATTTGGGCTGTGATTTATGACTTTTGACAACAGCCCTAAACAAAGCTGACATGGCATATGATCAAGCAGGACTGATTGATCCATTAGTCAGAAAGAACTCTTGACCCAGGGAAAAATGTTGATTGCATGAAGAGGGCATTAAAGGTAGCCCAGTACATCAGCACAGACATCCATTCCAGCAGATCCTGAGAAAAGATGAACTTTACCATCTTTCCTGGACAGCTTTTTCTGCAGGTGGAACTCAATGCATCTTCCTCTTGTTTACCTGTTATCATAGATGCTGCTGGATCCCTGATTCTCACAAGGCTCTGTACTACCTATCTGAATTTCAGTAGCTCAAATAATTGCTGTTCCTTGCTCTCTGTCAGAGCTGAGAATTGAATACTGCCAGGAAAAACCAGCTTCATTTCCATTAGTTTTAATATCCCTTTCATTCAGTCCATTCATAGTTTTATCATGCCACAGTGCTACGGGCTTGAGGGGAAGGGATGAGTGAAGAGCAATCTAGTTTGTGAAGAGGTGATGAGCAGAAGACCCTTACAGGAAACAAATGCCCCACTTTTAAATGGTCTGTACTTGGTAGCAGCTGTGTTGCTTCTGAGCTGGAGTACGTGGGTTGATTTTTGCACGCGTTCAGCAATGTATGCCCAAAGACTCTGCAGGCTTTGAGGGAGCTGCCTCAGTAGCCTCAGTAGCTTGGCTTGCTGGAGCACTGGAGGAAAGCTGTAGGGTGAGGCCAGGCACGACAAGGCCTGTTCTCAGGTGATATGACACAAATTCACTGCACACGCCCAAACCCGTGTGGCTTTGACACCCAGCTTCAGCTGGGAGACAGCGGAAGGCCTGTGAAGAGCCTTCAGAAAAAAAGGAGCTAGCACTGCCTGCCCTGCTAAGAGCATTGATGTACCATTAAGAGAGTGTCCTCCCACTCACTAAAAGAAGATTCCAGGAGCTGGTGCTGGGACAGTGGTGGGCTGGGACAGAGTTTGGAAGGAGGGAGGCCAGATATGACACTGGCAAGGTGCTCCCAGCCAGCACCTGTCTCTGAACAGTGCTGTTTACCTGGAACAGCAGAGTTCCTAAGCTGGAGCTGGCAAGTCAACATTGTACCAAACAACTCCGGGTGACTTTTGTCCCGGTATCCTCATGGCTGCAGGGAACAAGGGAATTGAAGCCTCTGTCCTTCCTCAGCATCTGCAATACCTGCTTGAGAATGACACCCAAGCTGGAAGAGGACTGAGCAAAGCTGAGCAGCTTCTGGGGAGAGCACATTACATTTCCTGTTGCTATGTGAAGTTCAGAGAAGTGCATTGGCTTGGACAACATCATTACCAAGGAAGAGTCCTTTCTCATCCTTACTTATACCTTGTCCATAAGCAGCAGTTTGGTCTATTGCTTGGAAAGTTTCCACCTTGTAATTTCCATGAAGTCCCACCCACACTTGGGAGCTTGCAAGGACACTCTGGGGAAAAATTATGCCAATGGCCAGGAGGACCTGTACCCAAGAAGGGTATGCTGGTTGAGCCCTACTGCCAGTTATAGTTCCCGTGTCCAGCTGTCTCAGTGGCAGGACCTGGCTGCAGGAGCAAACTCTGCATATGTGCTCTCCCACCACAAACATATCCAATTTGTATTAGAGATCAAAAGTCCATCGTAGTATAACAGTGTGTTGCCACTGTTGGTCTAACGGATGAGCTGAGAGGGAAAAGCTTCACCTTTTGCAGTTGCAGGTGTGCTCAGTGCAGGCCATGGATAGGTCTGTGGTAGCTGCTGCAATGATACTTTGTTTTGTAAGGGGTCTGAAGAAGCTCTGACAAAGATCCTGCAGATTAACAGCCCCTGCACAGCAGTTTGCTACCACAGATCCATGTGCAGCATCAATCCCAGGTGCTAGTTGCCCTGTGAAAACACAGATTTGTGAGAAGCTCTGCAGTGCATGAAATCAGCAGGAATTACAGACATGCTCCAAACACTGACATGGAGACAGAGAGTATTCATTGGAAGCTCTAGAATTGAGACCAGAGTGATTCCCAAATGCAGAATTTTACCAGACTTTAGTTTAGGCAGGCCTTGGCTATTCTGCTGTCACCTCCTCTTGTTCTCTGCTCCACTCCCCACTCCTGGAGGCAACCTGAAACCTCCAAAGCCCTGCAGTGGGGTAAAGTGGGTGGAAGAGATGGGGCATCACCCACATGGTGATACTACACCTTTTCTTTCCTTCATTCTCTTATACTCACATTCCACACTCAGCATTTCTTTAATGAGAAGCAGGCCCCTTGAGCCAGGCTGGAAGAGTAAGAAATTGTGACAGACAGAGAAAAATCCCACTTATTGCAGTTCTCCCCTCAGTATGAGTGAGGTGTGGACGAGACAGCAGCACTGCTGCCTGAGGCAAGTGTTTTCCCCAGCCACATGCAGCAAGGAATCCCATCACTTCTGTGCCACTCATCCAAGGGACAAGAGCAAGTTTTCAGGGTGCTCTAACATTACAGGAAAGTAGACAGTCACACAGGATAGTTCTGCAGCTAGCGATTTTATATTAGATAAATAAGATGTGTCATTGCAGGTGTTGGAAGTGATCCACACTCACATGGATCTGGGGCGTGGAAATAGGGCAGGAGCATTTGTTTCAAACACTTCAGAAATGGTCCTGTTGCTTCTGTGGTGGTGCTGGTGAGGAGTGGTGGGTCTCCTGGCAAAACCTGGAGCTGGAACCATTTGGAGGAAAAGAGAATGGGGCCTTGCTGCAGGAGATGGGTTTACTCCTGCCTAGGGGTGGAAACTCAGCAGCAGCTCATTCTTTCCTTCCTCTCTTGTTGCCAAAGGCAGACGCTGAGCTCCTCTGGGGATCTGTAAATGAGTATAATTCAATATAGGGCCCTAAGTGAGAAGCAGCACACTTGTCTTAAAGCTATTCCTGTTATGGCCAGAGGCAGACATCTGGGATGGGTGGACAGATGATCTGATCTTGTATGGAAATCTCATTGTGTCCCAGCCACCGTGTTCTACTTCACTGTAATAAAAAGTAATTTGATCAAATATTTTTGCACATTATTCTTCTGTTAGAATTATTATTCAATGCATGCCAGCTGCAGGAGTTCTTCCATCTTTTCCTAGGCATGTCCCTATGGCTAGGACTGGCTACTCACTCTCTTCATTTGGATACTGGAGAAGCTCCTGCATTACCAACTGCTGTGGTTGTGCAGCAGATAACAGAAGAGAGAAACACTCGTCTTTTTCAAGGTGCATAGGAGTTAATTTATGCCCAAAATTTTAAACAGAGAATATGCAAATACAGGAAATCCCAAAATCTTTTTTCCACCTGTTCTTGTTCACTCTGGGGAACAGAATTCTCTTTGCACCTTTTATATTTAACGTCCGGGTTAAACATAAGCAAGCTAACAAGCGAGGTGCAGCTATTGTACCATACTCTTCCCCAATGGTTTCATGAGAGGAAGACAAATCTCTGCCTCATTTTAAATCAGCATAAACTCTTGCAATATTGCAGATGGATCAGAATTGGTTTTATTATTAATAATACACTACAACACATCCATTTTGTGAAGGTGTCCATTTTGGGCTCGCTGCCTTAGCATGCCTCAATTTATGAATTGAGGTTTAGAGGTTTTTTCACCCCCAGCTTTTCCTCCACCCACCCAGAGAAGGGGGCCTCTGGCGCAGAGTGATTGCTCCTAATTGCATGTTGATAGGCAAGGAGCGCAAAATGTACTGCATCCCTGCTCATGCAGCTGGTCTCTATGAAACAAAAACCCCGAGTTGCTTATCTTGGAGAAGCTTGCTCTTTCTCCCAGAGAGAAAATAATTTTTGGTCTAACTGGTCTGAGCACTAAATCCGAGTAACAAGGAGCCAGCCAGAGATTCCTATTAAAGGGTTAGTACCCATCAAAATTGGCTGATGGGGTGTTTTGAAACTCATTAATCACTGTGCTGGCAGCAAGCAAATTAGAAACTCTGTGTTCTGCCGCTGACTTCCCATTTCACTGAGTGAGTTAAATGCAAAGCATGTGTTACTAGCATCAGCGATTTCAAAAGTGGGTGTTTCTCTGGATGTAAATGGTACTTAATAATGTTCCACCTTTGACTGAAACTAGGGCACGCCCTGCCATGAGGTTCTCATCATCTAATTACACTTACTCAATCTGAATTCAGATCATGCAATTCAAGCTGGGTCTACCTGCCAGATTAACTCTTCAGCTTGTCTTGACAGAAAAGCTGTACCCCAGCATCTCAGAGTCACCTAGCAGGCTGCTGGGAGGGGATGAGGAGAGATATTCATGCCACCTGCTCCAAGGATGGTACCCTCTCAGCCAGGACTTTGTTTTCACACCCATGACAATTACTGTGAGGAAGGGGGGGTCAGTTTCTTGCAGGAACTCTGTGATTTATGCAGACCTCATGGGAGCAGGGCCACAGGGTAGACATTTGAAACCAATGGCCACAGTGGCAGCCCTCGAGCATCATATCTTGGCCTTACCCATAGAAGGGAAAGCAAAATGAGATTAAAGGCTCTTTCCAGCTCTAGCAGGACATTTTATATAGATAAGAGACTAGTCTGTGCTCCAGGCCTACTCTGGCCACAGTCTCTGTGCTCAGGCTCCCAGCAGCTCTCTATACAAATAAATAACCCACCCCAGAGACCATTTTTGAACTCTGAGGCAAACTGAGGTATTTCAGTTCATTGCTTGTGCTGCTGAATTTTCTCAATCCTCAAAACAAGATTACATTCCACCATCTTACCTTGTCCCCAGCTGCTGCCTGGTGGGGACTAGCTGTCATGGGTGAAAATCATGTCAGTCAGCATGCTCAAAATGTGGTGGTCTGGACACTCAGAGGTTAGAGTCAGCACTCGTGCCCTACCCTGCCTTGTTTCCTGGCACAGATGCAGCTAGTGGTGCCAGATGGGTTCTTCACCATCCTCAGTATTCATACAGCTGTGGTGATACTTCCCTAGGGAAGAGTATGTAAAGGAGCTGGGAGCAGAGTCAGTGTCTCCTCCTGTGGAGCAGGATGAGATACCAGTAGTCAGCTTCACTTTTCTTTGCTTTTGTAACTGTAAATTAAAATCTGTCCAGAGTGAAGTGATGGAGAAATACAGACAATTCCACCCCCAAATATTCAAGAAGTGCCTTGGGCATACTGCTCTGAGCTGCATTTCCATCCTCAGACAAGGAAAAAGTGCTCTTAATCTGCCTACTCCAACACTACTAATGGTCCTTCCAGCAAGTCCTGCTCTTGCTCTCAAAACTTTTTTTTACCAGCAGTTTGGGACGCCAGAGAGGAGAGAGAAGCCCAAATGAGAACAGTGTCTCATAACCATGGATGACACTTTAACTGATAAGGCTCTGTTCTGGTCTTCATCTTGTATTTCAGCTGTTACTTATGAAGCTAATGAAAACCATGATTCACATAGTGAGCAGGCAGGTTATCCAGAGATTTCCTTCCCTTTTAATGATTCTTGGTGAGTAAAAGCCTTGTCACTGGAGGTCCTCATGTCCGGGAACACAGGAGGAGAGGGTGCCACTTGCCATGTGCAGCAGTGCTGCTGGCCACATAAGAAACAAAGTGACATACACCAAGTTTAGCCCCCCTGCTCTCAGTTCCTAATCCCTAAGGAGTAAAGGATCTTGACAAAAAAGTGCAAGGCTGGAGAGCTATCCCTCTTGGATCACTTCAGTTTTAGCCACACTATCACCATAATAATGCTTTGTAATTACATCTTGCGTTTTCATCTCTCTATTTCAGATGAAGTTATGAATGTTTAATTACACAAGTGTCGTAAATACCTTTTGGGGCAGGTCAGCATTCAGATGAGATCTGTTTTCATGATGTGGTTGCAGGGACATTCAATCTAAGCGAAAATCAGCCCTGCAGGGCGGTGCGGGAGTAGCCCAAATTAAGCCAAGGTCTGTGCGCAGCCTTATTGCCCCGGGGAGCCTGAAATGGTGCAATCCTTTTGTGCGGGGTAGCCTGCATCTCTCAAAGTGTCACCATCACGGAAAGGAGCAAACTCTGCCTCTCTCATGACACACCTTTGCTGCCACCCCTAGCGTGTATCGAATAGCGTCAGGTGCTGGCGGGATTCCCGAGCGCGGTGGGAGAGTGTCAGGGACTGCAAAGCCACGCAAGAGATCTGCCAAGCCCACTGTGCCTCTGGGGCTTGTTGGTGTGTGTGTGTTGGCCAAGTATAACACAGAAGATGTCTCTTCTGCAGGATTAAGTGCCCCATGTTAAACAGCAAACGATCCATCAGCCTTTAATTTTTCACTCATTCTTTTGTTTGCAGCAATTTTCAGGACCTTATGACAGAGAGCTGTCACTGCTGCCATTTTTGTGTCTTTGTTGTTTTTCACCTTGAATAGTTGAAGAAGGTTATTGCTATCCTCATTTCCACTGCTGAGGAGGATACCATATCTTTGCCCAAGAAAAATCCTTTGGTTGGTATACACTGCAGCCACAATGGAGCAGATGGGGCATCAGTCAGCAGGTCTGTATTAAGATGGCTAAGCAACATAGACAGGCTGTGGGGTTTTTTTGGTTTATTTTTTCATGCAAGTTCACATGTATTGCGAGAAAGGATGGTTCATATCAAATATTTGTTGGCATTTTTCATGTGAAAGAGCTAATGAGCCCATCTTGTCATCTCCTCTGTCATGCGCAGTGAGGGAAGAGAGATTCAGCTTGCTCATTACACTGATCACTAGGGTGTAAAGGGCTCAAAGGAACTGGCAGGGCTTCCTGGCCTTCCTGTGCACTAGCAGAACTGTATTGGTGTGCACTGCAGAAGTGCCCAGGGCTTTATTTAAACCAGGAGTGTCTTGCATTCATTTCTGCAGAGGCTCAGCTGCAGCAGGTGGGCACTCAGCCAAAGAAGGCGCTTTCATTACCATATGATGAAAGTTAAGCTCTGATGCTTCTTGACCCCTAGCCATGGGCTGGCAACTTTGACTCTGGGAGAAATTCTCTGCAGAGAAACTGGGAACTTGCAGTGGAAGAAAATAATTTTACTTATACAGATAAACATGGAATGCACACAGTGCAGTGAAACAGAGCTAATGGCATGCAGAAATCATGGGCAATGACACAGAAATCAATAATTGTGTGATTATGTGGATAAAAGTTAGAGAGACAAAACATTCCATTTCAAAACTAAGATCTGTGATACAGGATTTGTGTAGGTGGGCAGCCTACTAGGAAATCTTACCCAATAAATTTCAGAAAGTATCTCAGGGCATCTGCACGCTTAAGTTTCAAAGTGGATGGACACTTATTCCTGGGGAGGATGTGACCCAATGTGAGCCAAAGCCTCTCCTATAATCTTATTTCTTGCTATCTCATCACCAAGACAAAATCATTTTAATGTCTCTGGAAAGTTCTGCTTCTTTTAATTACAAATACTCTACAGTTGTAAAGGTAGTAGTTAGTGTTACTGATCATATTAAGTAACTTTGAACTAGACACAATTATTTTATCATATATGAAGTGACAAATTAATCTACTGGTCATTTGTGATAAGACTGTCACGATAAACACAGCTGACAGAAAACCAAGAGTTTACTTCTTAATCTTTCCATCTCCAGTGATTTTATGGCTCCCTTATTTCCTATATCATAGCTAAATCTAGAGTGGGTAAATATTGCCTATATCTTTATTCCAGTCTTGCTAAACCACAGTTTACATACAACTTCTAAAGCCATTGTTAATCATCTTTAGTAAACAGGTGTTTTAACAGGCTTAATCTGCCATGTATGTTTAGAAAACTACAGCCTGCTGGAAGAGTTAAGATTAAATCACTTTTTTATGAAGGGTCAGAAAACGTTCCCTCACTGGAGTTTAAACCACTGCTAGGAGAGGAGTCAGAGGCTCCTGGCAGCAACGCCACTGTGCAGACAAGCTGGGAGGTACTGGCTGTGCTCCGAGGAGGCAATCTCAAGCTGCCCTGCCCCACTGACAGCTGCCCCTCCAGGCCTTGCAGGCAGCTGGCTGACTGCCCGGGGGGACATGCCTGAGGGTGCCTTGCTCTGCAGGCAGGCGTTTTTGTCAAGGGTCCCTCGGGCTCCCAAGGCAGACCACGCACACAAGTTTACCACTGTACTGACAGTTTTGAGATCTGCTACCACACCCAGGGCTTTGAGCCTTGCAAACTCACCTCTGCTTGTGTTATTTTTCACACAAACACACTGTCACAATCAAGCCCAGGAAATGCAGCAGGAATCATTAGTGCTGGCATCCTGCTTTGTTTTGCCAGTGCAGGAAAACAGCATTTCTAATATTCCCTTTATAGTCTGAACCAAGGTTACACTGAGCAACGGCCGTGGTCTCCGCTCATGACAGCAATGCTTGTTTCCTTCTCTTTCAATATGAACACACACATCATAATAAGGAGTGTAAACCCCACAAAGCAACATGCTTTGCACCTAATGTCTGCTCAGATGTTTCCATGCTAGGGCATCTGTGTCTTATACCCTATTAGACCATGTTGCAGGGCCATGAGGAGATCTGCTGGCCTGAGTCACTGCTGCTGAGGATCCAGGGATCACATCCTGATGCCTCTGCTTCACATTAGGCAGGGTCCTGTAGTCATTGGCAGTGGGAATGCATCCTACTCCCTAGTTCCATCTGCGAGGGGTCTCACATGCCCTGAGACCTCTATGCAACCCAAGCCAAACAACAGACAGTAGCCAGGACCAGGAGATTTGCTTCAAAAGCACATATCGGACTTGGGTTAAAGTATTTTGGAGGATGCGTCTGTAGATTTAGGCCAAAGCTACCCTGTAAACCAGGTCTGGATCTAAACTGAGATTAGGGCCCCTCTCCAATTTTAGTGCTGAGAAGCCAGGAGGAAGAAGGCAGCATCAGAAACTGTCTCACTGGTGTTTATAGAGTGCTCATGAAATTTACTGAGATGTACTGAAAAATTATTGTCGGGACTTTTTCAATAATTTTAGCAAAAAATTCTATCTCTAACAGCATGAATGTTTAGGTTAGGTATCAGGAAAAAGTTTTTTTACCCAAAGGATGACTGAGCCCTGGAGCAGGCTCCCCAGGAAAGTAGTCACAGCATCAGCCTGACAGACTTCAAGAAGCGTTTGGACAATGCTTTCATGCACATGGTGTGATTCTTGTGATATTCTGTGCAGGACCAGGAGTTGGACTTGATGATCCTGATGGATACCTTCTAACTCAGCATATTCTATGATTCCATTATACTTATTTGTGGGCATAATATATAGACTTACTAACTGTTACCTTCTGTATGAATAGCTGGGTTCTGAGTTCAGTTCAACTACTTCATGGAGTTAGCCTAGACCTGTGTTTAGTGGACAGAGAGGTTCAGTCAGAGCTCCTTGTATGACTGCCTTGTACACTTTTAGAACTTTTTGCTTTCCATCAGAATATGGTGTAATGACAGACTTCATAGATCCCCAGTATTTCTGTAACTGCCCTTTTAATGGATTCCAGCCATTAATTTGAAATTGAACCTGCCTCATCTTAACTCCACTTATGCATTTTAAGTATACTTCAAAGTTCATTAATGAGTAGCCTTAATAAACCCAGGCTGTGCCATAATTACAAATGTCTAAATCACTCTGAGTAGTTCAGATCTTTGCATTCAAGTACAGATGCTTGACGGTGCACTGCTTTGTATAGATGCAACCACACAAGTTCAAATTCATTTATAGGACTGCTTTCATAGTACTTATGGATTAGAAAGAACTCTGAGCCACAAAGTTGCTTTAGTGGAAACACAGATGAAATCATCTTCACCTTCAGGTCACCAGTGTGATTCCATCAGAAAACAGCACTGGTGACTGAAAGTTTTCAGTCAGACACTCATGATCTCAGCACAGCTGTTAACAGAAAGCAAACCTAGCACTAACTCATGTCACTTTTGGCAGCCACAGCAGAAAGGCCAAACTCCCAAATCAGCATGGGGGCTGCACGGCTCTTTTAGCCCAGAGGTAGCTTCACAGTGGGCAGTATGTTAACCTGGCAGGGTGGAGATTGGAAAAACTTGTATGGCAACCCTTTGGACTATTCCTGTCCCTGGGTTAAGAGGTGGTCACTTTTCATCTTGTTCCATAGGCTCCCTATTTATAGAAAAAGAAAAATATAGGAAAGTGCCCAAAAGAGTCACTTACAACTTCTATTACATGTACTAGAACAAACCAAATTCTGAAATAAGGGTTTAAACCTCCTGGGGCTGTATCTGAAACTTATTCATTTAATTCAATCTGTGCTCAGGTAGAAATTCTCAGTGACCTGAGAGGGAACTGTCTCTGCAAGAACTAAGGACTTACAAAAATCTTAGGAGTTTGAACACTTCACAACAGAATTTGCCTTCACATTTCACTGACAAGGTCTCTTCTCTCATTAATTTTGCTACTGTGCAAAAAATATTCCTCTTCTTTGAACTAATCCATCCACACTCTTTACTTGAGAATCAGGGCAAAAATTAAATGACCATTCCTCTGCTTAGCAGGCTTTTGCAGAAGAAGAGAGACCCACTGTTTGTGTTGCTCACAGAAAAAGCTACCACCTTGTAATGACAATGCAGGCATAAGGAGCATGAATTTGCAAATATGACCTCTTCAAGACTCTGCACAAGGTGTATATGCCAGCAGTTTTCTTCAGCTGGCTAAATGTAAAGGTGAAAACAAATGTGACAACCTTTCACTCTCGAGGGAAGGTAAGAGTTAGAGAGATGTATTATTCATCAGGGAGTTTATTTTCATGCCACATTCAGATCCATCCAGGTACTTAGTTATCACAGAGTTCACAAAACAAATGGATTGGAACACAGAAGGAAGTCAGTGAGAAAGACTGGAAGAGCTGAACCTACAAGAGTAAGGGAGTAGGATGAGAGTCAAAGTCTGTAAGAACTCAAACAAGAACTTTCTGAGTGCCGGAATGAAGGACTGATCTCTTACAGATGTTCAGCTCAAGGCTGGCCATACCCTTGGGTAGCTAATATGCAAGTCACTGAATTACTGTATTTTCACAACATCTGAAAGAAGTTTTTCAGCACTTATAAAGGCCCTTTGTAACATGAAGTCACTGATAACTAATACGGGGTGATCTCACACTGCAACTGACTCAGGTCTCTAGTATCTTATTCAGAAGTCAGTTTCCACAAAACCTGTGAAAACTTTAGATTTTAATCTGTTAAATGCTGCTAAAACTGGCCAATAACTTGAAAAGTCTGTAGGGACATGCACTTATACACATAAAACAAGGCATAGCCTAAGTCTTGTTTCCAAAGAAAATGAGGTTAAAAAACCTTCAGGATGTGAAAATGAAAATTCTAAGTCATGAAGCATGAAGGTATTTAATTGTCCTGTTGGGACATAAGATTTGAGATATCTTGGCCATACCCTGAGCTATGCCAGCTCTTTTTTTGCTTCATTCTTTGGCCCAGAAGAGCCCTCAGCCAGACAGCAGTTCCCATCCTTTGTCTAATAACACGTGCAGCTGAGTTTATTTAGGCTTCATACCTTAAAGGAAGGTCTTTTACATCTTAAGAGAAGAAAGGACTTTGTGTGTGAAGCTTGACAGTGAAGCGGTTGCTTAATGGCTAACCTGTTTGATCAGTGTGAGGTGTTCTATGAGCACATTGTTTGGAGAACTCTGCGGAGGGAATGCTGCAAACAACTCCCAAAAGGCATGGTCTTTCACCTCTGGGTGAGGGAGGGGTTGGTATTCACGGGTGAGCCTGTAATGAATGTGCCTCTCTGATGCTGGCCTTGGTGAAGGACAATTCAGAGGCTGAATAACTTTTGTTAAAGCGAATGGCAATGTAATTGCTTCCTGAGGAAAAGTGTCTGTGTAGGTGGTGGGAAGGGTGGAGGTGATGATCTAATAGGGCAGGTTCATGGTAGCTCTGCTCCATTGTCCAATCTGACAAGCTCACTGTGAAGTTAAGGGTGTGATTGGGCTGAGGCTTCCCAACAAGCAGAGGCAATAAGTTAAACTACATCGTTGTCTTCAGATGTAATGGCTCATCTCCAGTGCTCAGGCCCCTGCAGCTGCAGAAAGGCTGGGAGATGGCAAGGTGAGGGGAAGTGTATGACATCTTAGGGTAACTGTTTTTGTAGGATTTATGTGGCTTTGCCTATTCATCAGTTCAACAGGTCCTCATTGTGGACTGACTCATCTGAGAGAAGCGTTAGCAGGCAAAGCAGGAACACTGTGCTGCAGCTAGGTGCCTTTTTGTGCAAGGAGTCCCTTGGTGATTCCAGGTAATGGGAAAAAGTCACTATGATGCTTGCATTACTGAGTTTCAGTGTTGACTCAGACTGGAGAAGTTTAATACAGTAGTAGGCTGCACACTTGAATGTGCCTTCTTTTCTTACTAGTTCAGGATAAATGAGACAAAAGTTCTATAGGATTTTTCTTGGATGCTTTTCTCAGTGAACTTGTTCTTCCAGCCCAGTATTTCTTCCTCCTGCAGCTCCTTCTCACAGTTTTTGTTCTCTCTATCCCATCTTGATAATTTTAAAAGCCATATTCAAGCCCTACCAAGGTGAAGGAAAGGAGTTAAGTGACTATCCATGGGAAGGGTGCTGTACTTTCGGGAAGAGTCACTTTAGTAAATGTTTGGTTTGGGGGTTTTTTTCCTTCACCCATGGGTGACAATCAAGGGCAAAGGGAAGATTCTTTCCCTGCAATGAGAGACTCCACTGCTCCACCAGCCTCAGAGGGTTTTGTTCATCTCCTTTGCTGTTGGTTACTTCTGTGCTTGTGTTCCTTGCTGTCTGCCAGGAATCCTTCAAATACTATGACAAGGGCATTGGTGATGAACAAACTACCTCTTACCAATTTGGAGAGAGGGAAACTCAGAGGAAAAGAAAAATAGGTGGTGACTGAGCCTTTACTGGGTTTTTTTTCCTCACCTACAGTTGAAGAAATTGGAACTGAAGGAGTGATCTTTGCCTAAGAATTCAGGAGAAGATGAAGGTGAACCCAAGGACCCTGTATATTCTGATGGTGGTTTTTGTATAAATCACTTGACCAGCCTCTGTAAAAGCATTGTATTTCCCTCTGGCTGCTGCAGACATCATGCTTTAGGGCTGCATTGCTAGGAGAGCATGTACCTTATTCATGCCAGCCATGCCTTACCTTCCAGACATGCAGGGATCTGTATTGTCCCTTCAGATAGGGAAACACACTCCCGGCCTCAGGCACCCAGGAGTGACAAGTTGCTGTCTCAGCCCAGACAGTTGTGAAACAGAAACCCTAGCTGGGCCCAGCACATATCAAGTGTGCAAGATTCCAGCCTGTTGCAGCAGTATTTCTTTCGGACTGACTTCTTCACTGCCAGCTTGGAAAAAATCATAAGTAAAAAGGCCTTGAACAGAGTCCAGCTCATACAGGAGCTGGCAACTCTGATAACCATGTTCATTCTTGCCATTCACATGCAGAAAACCTGTTCCTACCTGTCACAAAGTCACTTCTACTGCAGCCATGAGAAAATAGTCTCTGGTGTGTCAGCCTGCTGGTGTGTGACTGCCACCTTGCATTGTAGTATGTTGTACATGTGACTGCAGGGACAATGCTGGGCGACAGGACTAAGAAAGTTGGAAGATATTGTGGGAATTCCAAGCACAGAAAGCTCTCAAAATCTTGTGTATGCAAGCTCAGACATAGACATGGACACAGAGTTTGACCTGAGGCCTTGGAAAAGGCTTCTGGATTTAGAATCATAAGTAAGAATGTGGGTTTAAATAGAAAGACATTAAGTTAGATTGCAGAAAGTTTTAAGGCTTTAAAGTTAAGATACAGAAGTAGTTGTAAAGGCATCAAGAAGTTTAATATATATAAAAAGTAGTTTTGTGTGTCATTATATGATTGGTTAAGAAAGTCCGCACTGCGGCAAAGATGTATAAAACAAAATAATTAACTATTGGTGCGAAAGTAGAAACATTCTTTCATGGCATTATTTTATTGGCTAATTAACCTTTAAAAAACCTTGTGACCTGTAGTCTTGTAACCACTGACCATGAACAACTGGTGAATATGGTGAAGACACTCTCACTCCTTCATGAGACTGTAGAAGAAAAATAATAAATCATGTTTCAAGATGTCTCCCTGTGGCCCTGTCTCTCTCAAAATCCTGACAGATATTTTCAGGAGACTCGATAGGAAATAAAGGGTAATGGTGTTGCTGCAGCTTCTGGGAATGCACTGGAAAACTCCCTGGGGTGTGTTACTGAAAGTAAAACTTTACAAAAGTTTACAAAAACTTTACAAAAGGAAGGCCTTGTAAAATCATGGCTCAGGCCTGTTACTACGTCTAGGTAGAAGAGGACTGTGGGAAAGTGACACAGCTGAATTAGAAGTAGAAAAACAAGTGATGTAACCATTGCACATTCACATCATGGTGGATGGAGGTTGGTTGAATTACATTTGTTATGCTTTAAAACTATGTAACTGGTAATGGGCTCACTGCTTTAAAAGGCCTGGGTTTTGCAATGAAGGGGCTCTCCTCTGCACCTGCCTGGGGATTCTGCATCACTACGGACCCTCACCCATCCAGGTGTACAGCAGGCTGGGCAGGGAAGGGGAGTTAAGTCTGCACTATGCACTGCTGCTCCAGAGCTGCAAGCAGCAGATACAGCCGTGGTGATGCTTCACCTGTGCTGCTCGAATCTGTGGAGCAAGGAGTTCTTAGCGGCTGCATTGTTCTCCCATCTGCATCCAGCATTTCACACTTGGGTATACTATGGAAAAGGTATCAGGAAGGTTCAATCAGTTCCAGTGTCCTCAGAAGCTTCAAGTCATGGGATGAAAACAAAAGATGGGATGTTCATGCCCTTAGTGGTCATCTCTAGTGATAAGCTCTTTCAAAATAAGCGTGAAGCTCCAGGCTATACCTGTCCTTTCTCTCCTTCACTCTTTAGGTTTTAACTGTGCTCACTTGGAGATTATTCTAGGTGAATACCTGTGACAATGGCTCCCTGGCAGCTCGTTAACCAGTGCAAGTCTGCAGCAGTCCACAGGACAGTGGTGTTTGGAGAAGGGTGGAAACATGGTTGGCAAAAAAGTCTATAAGCAGTCTCCCCCAACAAGATGTTTTGGGACACTCAAAAGAAGCAAGAGGAGGGTCTATTTCATATGATGCCTTGGTAAATTGCACACCACTTCCCCACGCTGTAAACCTCTAGCATCTAGTATTTGAGTCCAAAAAATAAACTGGGAAAACACAGTAAGAAGGGATGATGTGTGGAACCCAAATACAAAGAATTTACTTTGGGCTCTGGAAACACTAGAACCCCAAGCTGAGTTTGAAAGAAAGTATCTCTGCTTATCTTCTTCCTATCCAGGTATCTGCAACTGCTGTGTAAGATACTGGTTGGATGAGCATTTGGCTATCCTTGTGTTAGCATTTTTATGCAAAGAGCTGCCTTTTAACGACAAAATCCACAAAATTAAGGTGACAGCCTCTATACAGTGAGTCGTTTCTGTTTTCTCAAAGTATTGAGAACTTAAGCCAAAGGAGGGAGAAAAGCTGAGCTTTTCATTGCCCTGCATATGTAATGATGGGTATAGTAACCCAATGAAAAGAACCAGTGCAGGACTTTAAAAGGATTAGCAACCTTAAATGCCATTTACAGCTATCCATGAAATGCTGAGAACTCTGCACACAATAACACCAGAACAGCAGTCTCTGGATCTCCTGGAGGAAATCTGGTCTGAGACCAAATCCTGGAAATTCCTGTGTGCTTAGTAAAAAGGTCTGTTCACAACATGCCCTCCTGCTTTTTCATGGGGTGTTGGAGATAGGGAGCGGTAGATACTGAAGTCATTGGGTTAAATAACATACCTGGCATTTGGGGGGGTGGGTGGTGATGTGCAAAAACTCCCTTTTCCCCAAGCATACAGGTGAGGGGTGAACCATGGGCTGGTCCAAATACACCATATAATTGGTCTAGTAGCCTGTGTTGGTGGACTTTTGTGACCCTTACAAGCACATGGCAGGGCTGCCAGCCTTTCATCTGGGGTCCTTGAAAGCCACCATTACATGGCTGAAGCAGTTTTGGACCCTTCCCTCATAAATACCAAAGTAGCATGTGTAGAGAGGTCAGGACAGGGATAGTCTATCTTACATGCAAAGCTTCAAATTGGCCATAGTTTGGACATGAGAGGAAGGGCCAAATCCAGAAAAGTAGGTTTAGAAACATAACTGAATAATCTTTTTTCAAAGTTGTAATCTGCTAGTTTCAGAATGGAGAGGCACACGAAGATACTCAACTTTCTCAGCAGAGGGATAGTGAGGGTGACACTGAGCTTGCAGTGTCAGGCTGATACATCCCTGCCCCTCTCTTGAGCCCTCCGCTGCTTTCAAGGGGTGGACAGAGAAACTGGCAAAAGCCCTCCAGACTGAAACAAAGGGAAGTTAAAATGAAGGCACAGAGCAAGAAGCTGCATTATTTGCATTATGCTTGCAGTCTCCAGGTAATCCCATCACTGCTTGCCCAGAAGCAGCGGGCTGAGGTGCCATTTTACCACCGCAGACGTGTGTGCAGCATGAGCTGCCACAGTAGAATTATTTTGTGGTTTCTTTGAGATCACAGGCTCTTCAGTTCTTCTTCTGGTTGGCTGTGGGTCCTGAATCAGTAGTCCAATGCACCCTCAGGTGAAGTGAGGAGTCGGAAGACAGCAGGCAATATGATGGGAAGGACAAAGATCAAAGAGAGCTCTGAGCCCCCTGCCTCAAAAAGACCAGTTATCCAAGCTGAGTGGGGCATATCCTCAGTATCCATGAGGAGAGGTCACAGCAGCTCACACCTGGAGCCTGAGTCATCTCAGAAGCCATTCCTTGTCTGTTAGTTGCACTATCTGTAAATGAAGTATCTTGTACAAGAGCTGGTACAACATGCCAGGGTTTGTGGTAATCAGTTATGGGGTACATGCTGCATTTAAGGGCTAATCTTAACAAAAATGGATCTCATTAAAGTAGTTGGCATATTCTGTGTTTTGTAGGGTGTGTTTGCTGCCATACATCTATAATGTATTTATTACAAACAAGCGTATTGTTTCTGTTTTCTTCTATACTATAGCACTGTTCCTGACAGTTAGCACCTAAATCCATTTTGTATGTATCAGAATTTCCAGTATTTAATTTCTCTGCAGCCCAAGAGGAGTCAGGATATAAAGCACCAGGCTGTGGAGGCTGCTAAGACAGGAGAGCGTGAGAAGAGCTCCTGCAGTGAGAGTCCTTCAGGGCTTTTACTTGGATGTCATAACTGGAGGAAGAGCAGTTGAATGCTTTGGTCGTGCTCTGCAAAATAGGTATTCTGAAGTCTAGTCCTGTCTCAGGGAGCAGCTTGAAGACCAGCTTCTTAACCTTTGAATGGTGATTTATAAAATTATCAAGACCTTTTGATTAAAGACCCTTCAGGTATAAGGTATTATTATGATGCTATACACTCATAGAGATATAATTGAAGGTATTTAACTGCAGTGGCTGTAAAATAACTGAAATTATACTTGACCTCCTCTTTGGAGCAATGTTTTTAGGCAGATTAATAAGGGAAGTAATGCTTAAATTCTTTGTATCTTTCCTGAGGTTTTCTCCAATACACTTAATGGAGTTTTCACAATACAGCCAGATTGGCAGGAATAAGGAATTCTAGTAATTATGCTCCCTAAATTCCTTGTACTTCTTTCCAACTGAGTATCTCTAGGAACAAAGTAAACATGATAACAACTGTCTGTAAATTACATTCTCTGGAATGACGTACAGAGAATCTGACCTGTAAAAGAAATCAAAGAATAAGTGGTTTTCCCAGTAAAGCAGGGCCAAGACAGATTCCCAGTAGATACTTACTGACAAACCCCTACATGTACATGTTTACAGGTTACTTACTCAGTCACAGTTGTAGAAATTCATGTGGTCTCCCAGCTTAAGAAGTAATAATAGGCCAACCAAAAAGGATTGTTAATTTAGTCTAGATGCTGATCTGAACTTCAGCTGAACCCACTTGCTCAAGAAATCTACCCAGCAATCTCCAAGAGAAGAGACTTTTTCTCATGTGGAGCCAGTCTAACAAAAATGTAAGCTAACCTCTAACTGAGATGCTTATGGAGTAGATGTGTTCCCTGTGGGCAATTTGTGTGGGCATATGTGGAGGAGCAAGCAGGCACCTAAACAGGTCTTTTTATTAGAGGAGTTCCTTGTCCAGTATCATGAATGAGCGTTTTAAGGTCACATAAAGAATCACTGGCAAAGGTATCAGTAAGAACAGGTTTAATATAAAAGCAACAGCACAACAAAGTTCATTGGCAAGGTTCACTCTACCACTTAGTAGATGGTTAAGGCACACCAAGGAAAAGCAAACAAAAGTCCAGAGTCAATCACACCACACTGAAATAAAATCAAAATGGGGCATATGGAATGATGTTTGAATGGTAAGGATAAAAGGGATAGGTCTGAAGGCCCAACAGCACTTAAAACTTACACTGAACAGCACCTTAACTTCACAGCATTTAACTTCACTTATAACTTAAACAATTTAGCAAAGGATTCATATAGGATTTACTATACCACAATGGTGACTTACTTACAGGCCTTACTTACAAATCGAGGAACAAAATTTAAGAATCTAGGAGACAGTGTTTCTCCCACATTTGCTATAGCATATGTACCCTTGCATAGGTATCTTTTAAAAGTACCTGAGCCCTCCCAAAGTGATGCAGATACATCTCCTGTCTGATGACAAATTGTACTTTGGAAGTGGTCAAGAGCTAGTTCTTGTGCCCCAAACCCTCCTTCTCTGATTGTTGATCCTCTTTGAACAGCAGGTAAATTTAGGAAGGGCTTCTGGGGTTTGCCAGGTGTCATGCAGGAGATATGACCAAAGCCCAAGTCGGACCAGATTCACAATCCGATGGGTCTCCCACAGGAACATTATATCTCTACAAATATTAAACTGAGCTCTTTCAATGTAGATTAGAGGCAAAGCTGCCATGGATGACAGTAAGGCAGGGTAGGGCCAGAACCACCTACTTAACTTTGAGAACTGGTCACAGACAACATGACAGATGTCACGTCTCCCCAGTGTTAAGGGCGGTGGAGTAATTTGTTGATGCATTCTTGGAATAGTTTTGATGAATTTTGCAAAGACCTGTTTAAATAAAAACATTAGATACACTTTTTCTTAAAGTTTGAAGAGGGGTTATGATTGTTTTTATTCTCAGTCACACATCTAAGAACAATCCCTTACTCAGTCATCCTTGGCAGGAAGGGAAGCAACATACTGGCTTTAGAGGCTAAAGAATTACCTGTTTATTTTGAAATAAATGTTTCTTTATGCTATTCCTGACAGAACATCAGCTTTCCTGTTCCACTCTTAACCATCTACTGTAGGAGGGTCATGCACTTTTTTCCTAGTTAACGCAAGCCCTGCAACTGTGTAAGTTTGTGACATTTTATTTCATCTTTTTTTAGGTCAGACCAGTCTTATGTGACTTATGTAAATAAGCAGTTGACCAAAAGCCATTCATCTTCATGTACAGCAGACATGTGAGGCAATGGGAGTTGTTCAGCTGTTTGTCCAGTATTTCTTGTGAAGTCATTATTGCATTTCTGCTGCCATCCACACTTGAGGCCAAACATTGCCTTATTCCTGACTTGCAGAATGTAAGGAAACAGAGGACACTAGGGGCAGGGAAATGAGTCTTTGCTCGTTCATCTGGCACAGATCCACAGGGCAGGCTTTTTGCTGTATCATGGTTATGTGCAAGGAAGGTGGGAATTGGGTCTGTTCCTGGCCCTGTCACAGGCTCTGGGCCTGTCACAGGCTCCATTTCCTGGAGGCCTGGAAACTCATGGGTTCACCTTTCTCTAGAGGAGGTAGCAAAGGTGCCATTCACTGCATGCTCTGTGTGAGCAATATTCTCATGAAACGAAGGCACCCGGCTCCTCTTTCTGGCACCATGTTCTACCAGAGAGAGGCTTGCAGGCTGCCCTGCTGTATTTACAGCCTCTCTCACTGTGCAGCTTCCAAGCCTTCCCATATCCTCTCCTGAAGAGAACTTGGATCACCTCATCAAACCATGGACAGAGCTTGTACAAAGGTAGTTTAAAAGCACGTGCTAGAACAAGTGGCAAACTGTTGGGGAAGGAGAGAGAGTTTGATTAGATTAATTTGATGACTTGTAGGTTTTGCTGCCTTTGTGATTGGTAACAGGAATGGCCTAAATGTTTCTTCTCTCCTCTTCCTCCTCTACCTTCTCCTGCCTGAGGCTTTTTTCTCTCTGTTCTAGCGACTCACTGCTAAACTCAGTGCCACTTTCTGGGCACAAAGCAGTCAGTGAGCATTTCTCCAACATGGCAGTGTTTCTGCCTTACTCCTACCCTGCTGTTGTGTCTGCTTGCTGACACCTCAGCACGTGCACAGCAGTCACGCTCTCCTGTCTGCTAAGAGAGCAGCGGTAAGCTGTTCTGTGGGATTGTGTGCAAGCACAAGGCTGTGCCCAATGTCATTCCACACCACATCAGAGTCAGAAGAGGAACACAACATTCTTCTATCAAAAAAAGCAAGCGTTCAGAAGTTTTTCCTGCTTCTGCTTGGGATGAAATAAAAAGCTTTCCAGGTATCTTCCCTTCCTGGAATGAGGCAGAAGCTTTCTGGCTGGGGCACTCTCTGGGGAGACAGGAATCACATGCACAAATCATCTGTGTAAATGATTCAGTTGTGGGCTGGAGCTTGGCTTTCCCACATCTAAGACGAATGCTCTAAACAGTGAATCTCTCCTACAGTGACTATATTTTGGTTTTACCTTCTTGGATCCTTGCTGAATATTAGCAGATCAGAGATCTCTTGTTTTGATGACTCCTGTTAAATAAACTGTTTTCCTCATTGGTGGGTTGTGCTCTCTCTCGGTTCTGCATCAATATGATTGCTCAGCTGGAGAGTTTCTTACATTACCAGCACTTATGTGGCTACTTGCAGCACAAGTATTTGTCAGACTATACCCAAAACATAAGATATTCAGGTAAAGCTCAGGTATTTGAGCTTTCTGCCACAAGTCATTGCAGCAGGCTTTCATGCTAGTGCCTGCATGGCATCCAGTTCCTGACTGTGGCTTAGTGCACTGGAGTTTGCTCTCACCTGGCACAAAAAGAACAGGGATCGATCATGGTCCTGCAATGGCCCATGTGCTGTCATCTACCACACCTTTTGTCATCTCCACTCTTCAGCTCTCCTGACTAAAAGGTAGCCAGAAGTAGCCTTTTCTCAAAAGCTGTGTACATAAAGCAGTAAGAAGTATCAAACCTGATAATGTTTAGCTAATTGGACATCACAGTTTTCTTTGGTTTTGTTTTTTGTGTTTTTTTTTATTTTTAATAAAAAGAACTTTAACAGATCTCTGCTCCAGATGAATTTCAAGTGCCTGCAGTAGATCAACTGCTTTTCTAAAAACAATTACTCGTATCAGTTAGTATCTGTATTACCTTTAACTGAATAGTCTGAAATAGCCTTCCCATCATCTAAATTTAGACCTTAAAATACAGCTAAAAAGTGCATGGTGGCCTAATGAATAGCCAGCCAGTCTTTCACAGGATTCTGCCTCCGAAAATTAAATTTCGTGTGAGCATTAGTATCACATCTCAAAACCTTATTCGGTTGCTGCCCTGATCAGCATACATTAGTTTTGGCTATTTTGTTTCCCTGGTCTGTTTCTCCCTGAGACCTTTTTTATGCTATAAAATATGACAAGATATTTTATTGTGAAATTAATTTTAGTTTTGGCTTAGGTAATGACAGCTATATATCCTGAGAGATGACAGTATTATGTAAAAATGAACATATCGATTATTTGGCAAGGAAAAAAAATTACCATCTTTCTATCCATTCCTTCACAAATTAAATTCTAATAGATGTCATACAGTTAAATTCCTTTATAGCAATACAGAATGAACTACAGAATAGAGAGGTATATGTTATATATGGTAAGATGTCTTTGTTTCCCTGATGATTGGAAATATGCATGAAGAACTACAAAGTAGAGGTCTCTATTGGAAGCAACATGACACTTGCCTCTGCAGAAATTCAACAGCTAAAACAAAAATGAAAGGGAATAGACCTACCAGCTGCTTAGATTCAGCAGTTCCACTACTCACATGCTGTTCAGTGTTTCCAAAGAAAGACAGACTTGGATTTCTCTGAAATTTATCTTGCTAAGATTATGAGGGAGGCTGGGAAAGAAGGATGAAAATCAGAATCGCCTGCAAAATAATTCCTTCTCCTCTCCCCCGCCCCATCCCAGCAACATGAGATATCAGTGGCAGAAGGTCATGTAGATAACTGCAACATTATCTCCTGTGCCTTGAGAACTTGGGTCCTCTCAGTGGGAAGGTGATAAATAAAAGTTGTCAACATTTCATTCATGGAAAACTCCAACATTGCTAAATCTAGAACCAGGGCAGTAAACTCCAGAACTTCATGGAGAAAATAAGTTCTGGAATTTTAAGGTTTTTTCCAAAGTGAAATTCTTCTCTCTGGCTGAATTCCATGTGTTGTTTTTTGGGTTGTTTTTTCCCCCCTTAAAAAAATCAACCTCAACAACAACTTGTGCCCAGTTCCTACAAGCTCTGAAACCCCTGGTCTGAATTGGCTCTGCAAATTTCCAGGCTCTCTGCAGCTGAGAGTCTGAACTCTTGAGTGAGACTTTTCTGTGGTGGTGTCTCCATGAAGCCAGGTACTCTGGAAGCATGGCTTCCCCATCAGCCTGCCTCAGGGACTAACAAGACACCTAACTAAATGGAATTTTGCCAACAGAACCTTCTCAAAACTGAGCAACTACTACAAAAACGTCTTAGTTTTAAGACTGGGAAATTTTGAGCAGATATAGTTCAGATCTTTCAGCAACTTCTCTTAGTTGGTTCAGTAGAATTCACATAGCCAGGACATAGATCTGTCTTTGGGTTCTTGATGTCTTCCTTAGGGTGTTTTGCCTCTTTCATGTATTAAGTCCTACTTTACTCATTCCACAAACTCTATACTTATTCCCCAACTAAATGACTGCTGGTTTTCAATGGTAAAAAGATAAGCATAAGATTGGAGATGCACCGAAGTTCCTTAATGGAGTATAGGTGGTCCTATTTGGTATTATCTGAGAAACTGAGACTTGCAATGTGTTTAAGAGGGGGATAACATGTTATTTCAATGGGTGGTTGGGAAAGCTTAAAACCCATTAGTGTTTTTGATTTGGTGAAGTGTGATTGTCTGTGGCACTGGCAATTCCTGCTTTTACCAAACACATATCTGTTCCTTCTCCTTTCACTCTCAGGATACATACCAAATACTCCCCAAACATGCTCCAAAGCACCATGTTTTAATGTGTCCTTCTGTAAATTCCAGAAAACACAATTTGTGTTATTGTGTGTTTGTGTTAATTTCCTTTTTCCCCCTAAATCAACAAGCAACATATCAGCACAATAGAAAAACACTTGGGCTAGGGCTCAGATGCTTTCTGTGGTGGTAAATCAATTGAAATGCATCAATGCTGAAATTACAATGGGAAACATCTCCATAATCTTTATGTGTTACTGAAGCACATTTCTGTAAATTAGCCCCTCTGGCAGTCATTTTACCAATTCAGTCTTAAATGTCAGATCAAAATGTTGCCTGAGATGATATTTGGAAGGCAGGATCCTCCAAAGCAGGCTTTTTAGACATCTTCTGCAAATTCGTAGGCTACGGTTTCTAGGTCCACATGAAAACAGAGACGACTTTTCTTGTAAATAAGCATTCCTGTTTCAATGATGACATGAAATGTAATGAATTAAATTTGTTGCCCCAGCCAGCTTTCATTAATAATCTACATATAACTTTTTTCCATATGAACTATGACTTTATACTTGCGTCATCTCCATAAACCACTTTAAAGTTTTCTTAAAAACCTTTGACCTTCAGAATAATATTAGCCAGGTTCTGGAATGCAGAAGGAGAAAACAAAAAGGTGTTTCAACTCTATCAGCCAACAAGCAGCAACTTGAGCACAACTGGTATGCAGGCTGGAATGGGCAAGCCCCAGGAGCAACGATGCAGGGAGAGGGGTGGTGCTAAACTGTGCAGCACCATCTTGGAGAGCCATGCAGGGAGACCTGGGGACACTACAGAGGCTCTCCCATTCCTTGACAGATGATGGAGGAGTGCTCATGTGTTGGCTCTGCACAAGGTGTGAGCTCTTCAGCTCAGGGCAGGCCTCTGTGAGGCTGCTCTGCCTGTGTCTGCCCTGCCAAGACAAAAAACCCCAGGAGAGGTCACATTCTCCTCCTGCTTACTGCAGTTTTGCAGTCAGCCCTCTCCCTCTTCTTTCAACAAAGGCTGTATTTACCCATACCTGCTCCCATCTGGCCTTCAGCAATTAATCTTTGTGCCTCAAACTGCAACACATTGTGTGATAATTCGTTATGTTAATCCCATGTGTCAGCAAGCCGTTTAGAGACTGCCCTGCTTATCTTTTGGAATAAACCTGGGTTTTCCAGCCCTGCATACAAAGAAACAATCACATTCTCTGTCCTTCACATACACAAGGCTAAAAGTTGAATGCTTCTGTGCCTATGGTACTGTGTTCTTTCCTGGTGTCAGAATTTTTGAGCAATATAATTAGGTGGACCTAACCACACATTTCAATCTGCAAGCTCCCTTCTTTTAAATGCAAATTTCTAGGACAGAAGCAGGAAGGTATTAAACATATTTACACTATTATAAGCCACTCTGTGAACAGCAGAGCTAATGAAGCTTGGTTATGTCCTGACTGTACCCAGCTGCTGATGCTACTGAATCTTTCAGGAACACCTTTGAGACCATTTCTGCCTTGGGTGGTGTTTAAGATCACCCAGCCAACTAAAATGTTGGTGAGGGAGCATGTGAATGACAGACAGAAGGGGAGGTAGTGAAATTAAAAATACATAGAAGAATCAATAATCTCATAGAAGCAAGTTGGAACCCCTCTCACTAGATGCAGCAAATTCAGTACTAATCCACCTTGTTTATAAAACCTGGATTCAGATCCTCTTCCCGTTCCTTTCCCATTTAATAGGGCTGTAGTGAGTGTGGGGGCAGTTTTTAAGATGGTCTGTTCTGGCTGTTGGCGTCAAAGAGATTTAGGACAGATAAACCAGTACAGTGTGAAATAGGGCTGTGTTTTCCTGGCTGATGGTAAGAGCTTGTTGCTGCTCTTGGCAAGCTTCCCACAGGCAACACCTCAGTCTCCTGAAGGTAAAAAGAGCACAGTGGTGCTGATCCACCTTGTGAGAACACATTTAAAGGAGGAGGGGAGGGAAGAGGATCCTGAACATGTACTGAAAACAGCTTGTACTTGGTCCCTCCGGCCAGAGCCTCAAGATACAGAGCTGCAGATACAAAGCCTGAGAGGGAAACATCTTGAGCTGGCACTGACTTGGGTATCCTAAGGCCACTGAGGACTGATGGAGATCACAGGGCATTTTTTCCAAGTATTCGGTCCCTTAAAAGCTCTTAAATTTGGCTTTAACAGCCCAAAATTGCCACAGTACCTCTGAGGATCTGGAGTGAAATGCACACAGTGTCTCTCGTAGAGCTAAAACCAGCTCTCCTGAAGCCTGAATCAAGACATGGATGTCCTTCAGCTGAGTCACATCAGCTTCAGATCACAGCTAACAATTGTTTTCTTTTAGTTCTCCATGTAGCTGAATGCCATCTCTCTTGCCCTCTTGGGTCTGTGATCAAATGAAAAAAAAAAAAGAAAAAAAAAGAAAATATAAAACGAATCCAGGTTATTGTATTTCCTTTTTTTAAGATTCTCCTCTCTCTGCTTTCAAATTTCAATTTCACTACAATTCATTCTAAAATGGATTGGGAGTGTTTGAATGATGAAATGTGGTTCATTTTTTCTCCTTTTCAACTAGATTAGTTGGGCCACATTCTGCCTGTACTGAAAAATATTTTCGAGTGTCCCAAACTTGTCCTTTTTCTCCTTTTTTAATAGAATGAAATATTTCTCTGGCATATACAGCTAGGATATACAACAGCACATTTCATTTAATTCAGGTAGCCATTGGCATCAAGACACAGTTAAGGACTTCTGTGCAACCACCTCTGTGTTTTTGTTTTTAAATTAATGTTTTCTCCTTAGGGCTATTGCAGCATTGGTGTTCCTCAGACTGTAAAGAATTGAATGGAGGACTATGAAAACCTGATAAATTGCAGGAGGAGCTGTGGGCTGAATAATATGTTCCAAATATGCTCTATAATATCGTAAGAGTAGCAGCTTTTTGACTCAGTATGAGGACTGGATTTGCCAAAAACACTAAGCTTGGGCCCAAAAGCTGAAGCCCAGACACAATTAAAATAACAATTTTAGGCTCCAAGCTTTCCTGTAATCAGCCTGCAACTTCAACTCTTGCTGCTTTTAGCTTAGTGTCAAGCTTCCCAGCTAAGTGTTTACATGTCACTCTGCCAATCAGGCAAACACAGAGGCTGCAAATCAAAGAGCAGCATCCCCACTATCAGTGTCTAGCACTATAAATCCAGTCTGCCTACTTCAAATGGCTCTAGGTCTGCTTTCCCAGCCTCCTCCTTGTCTCCTCCTCAGGGCTTCTCAATCTCAATGCAAGAGCAATAAGGGCCTATTCCTTAAGGCATGTTTCCTTAGTATATCCTCCTTCCCAACCAAAGCACTGCTTCCCTGCTTTGTTTTAAAACCAGCCATAACCTAGTGAACAGAAGGGCTCATTAATCCGGGGAGAGGCTGTATGCCCAGCAGGGACACAGAGCCGGCTGGGTGACTCCCTGGCCAGCTTCACGGAGGTCTCAAAGACCAAGAGCCCTCTGACCTAAGCAGGGGTCCCTTTGTGCCCGGGGTTAAGCTGGAAACCTTGCTGGCTGAGAGGGCTCAGCTGCCTGGAACAGCAGATGGGGAAAGGACTTGAGACAGAAGCTTGCTCAAGGCCATTGAAGCATGAGGTGCACGAGGTGTTTTTGTGAAACACCACTCTCCCTCAGAGCTTTTCAGCCTTAAACCAAGGCAGCTGATGAAGCTGAAGAGGAAGGCAAAGGGGACAGACAGCACTCACCTGTACTTCTCTGAGCATGCCTAAATGTTCTGGTAAGCATAGCTTTAAGTCCAGTCCTGGCTAGAACTCTTCCACCTTCTGGGGTAGAACTAAGGCTGGCACTGGCACCAGTGCTGGGCTGGGCACTCCTCAGGCTGCTTCGGAGGGAAACAGCAGGGACTAAAAGAGCAGAAACCTGCTGCCACCTACATTGGGAGCTCCCACCCATGCTAAGCCAGGTTTTGTATTTCTGCCGTCAATGACTGTGGTGGTGTGCACCTTGTGGGGGAAATGACACTGACTTCTGCCAAAGGACAGCAATGCCCAGAGGGTGAATGCAAACTGTCAGCACTATACTCACGTCTCTGCCTCACCTACCAGGCAGTGATGGGCAAAAAGATTGGTTAGGTAGGTTCATTAATAGTCATTAATGAAGACCTGAGCTTGTTAATAAGCTGATAAGAGAATTTTCTCCCATTTTTAGCAAGAAATAGAATTCAGCAAGATATTTCAATACAGATTGTAAAAAGACCAGTCCACATCAGGTGTGGGTTTCTTGGTGTTCAGCCTTTGTAATCACTGCTGACAGTGCATCATCTGATATATGAAGAAAGCCAGCATTAGATGTTTTTTGGCATTCTGAATGCTATCTAGACTTTTCTGGCTTTCATGCCATGAGAAATTGAAGGTTTGGACTGCAACTTCAAGAGGTTGGCAAAGAGCCATAAGCCTACACACACCAATAGACAGGAATGAAGTCATACCTTGTTATGATGCTGAGTATTGCAAGATCTTCCAATCAACAGCCAAAAGAGCACACTGGAATGAAGAGACGGTACAGGAATGAAGCCTGAGATGGGAACACAAACAAAAGTCAGATTTCTAGGAGCATAATAATGTTTGTCTGCTGAGGACTCAGTCCTGACTGACCTTTCTTGTTTGTTTTTTCATGACTTAATTGCTTTTGTAGAGCAGATTTCAGAGAAGCCTGACACTGCTTCCTTGGGAAGGCAGGAAGATTTATGCTGAGATTATTGCAGGCAGCAGTTATGATTTCATTATACAATACCAAGATTGTAATTTTGTCTGCTTACACAGAATGTTTAATGAACACATTAAGCTAGATGCATTTTATTTCCGTTTATATAGCAGCCTAAATGGCAAAACAGTATGAAACACTTGTTTATTTGGCATTAGAGCTCAGATTCAGTGCTTAAGTATCTTGCTGAATTGGGGGACCATGGTGTGATTTAATGGCTCAAATAAGAGCCTTGTTAGTGATCAAAACTCAGGGATCTGTAAACTCAGAAATTTTTCTGACTGGTGGGAAATAATACAGTATCAGCATGGTAACCTAGTAGTCCTTTCCAACACAAAAGAAGGTAATTTTATTGAGGCCTCTAGATACTACCACATTTTTCATGTTTGGTCAGTTTATTTACTGATAATATGAAGGTTATAGGGTGAATTGTACAATTTTTAAGGTGGAATTTACCATCACAAGCATAAAATGCTTCAGAAAATTTAGATTTCTCCTGCTTGGTGAACACTTTTTATTTCCTTCCATATTATTTGAAGATAGATTCCTCCCCATTTAAAACTGACTTACTGCAAAAAGATATGGAAACTGGATTATTTAATTCCAAAGCATACTAAATATCTGAGCTGATGGCGCTTTGCAAAGAATAGGACTGTATTGCTCTAGTTACTAGTAACACAGCTACTGTTTGGGCTGAGTGAAAAACAGTTGTTTAACACAGAAGACAGTCAGCTTTTGATAGCTCATTTTCATAACTCTCTAGTATAAAATGTGATTTGTTGCACTTCATAATTTATTTTAGATACTGTGTATCTAAAATAGATCCTTGGATTAGGAAGACCTGTTTTAAGGAAATGAATTAATTTAGTATTGTGGGGAAAAGCACATAACAGGCAAAGCAGATTCTTGCTGTGCACTCACTGGCTGTGTGTTTGAACACCAAGGTTACTGCAATCCTCCAGGTGAAGGCTCAACTCTCTTCCCTTCCCCCTAGCTATACAGTGGTAAAGGACAGTACTGACTGCAAAAAATTAAAATTAAAAAGGCCGGACAAGGGATCCCTCTGCCCTTTCTCATTCAGACTGGTTGCCCTGAAGGATCAGTAGAAAATTCAGCATCTGAGGATTACAGAAATTTACCTGTGCAATGCAAAGAACTATTTGAATGTGATGACCCCAGCAGGATCAAAATGATTTAACAGAAAAGAAAAATATGAGTTCTAACAATAGACAAGGTTTCTTTTTTCCCACGTGTCAGAATTGTATTATGAACAATTCTGGACGACTGGCTCTCCCTGGACTGCTTCTCCTCAAGACTCAGAGAAGGTGTCTCTTTTAGCTCCAAGGCCCTCAGTTTAGCTAAGACTTAAATGTCCTTTCAGCTGCTTCAGAAAGGCTTAAATAACAATGTTGCTGTTATTTAAATATCTTGCCTGTGTACTTTTCCCTTACCTTTAGGCTGACTTTGCCATTACTGAAAATCTTGCTGTGACTACTTCTCAAGAGCCACTGTAAGATGCAGTTACCCACTTACCAGGGACTTTGTGGTTTGATTTAAAAGCTAGATACCAGTTATTTAGGCTGTGAGACACTTCCAGCTCTGTAAAATCATGCCTGATTGCTCTTCTGAGACTATACATTGTTCATGTCCAGACTATGCTCACCTCACAGGACATCTCTGTGTCTACAAAGGGTTGTTGTCAGCAGAGTTGCTCCTGCCTTGCTGTGAGCTATGATAGCCCCATCCAGACCTATATTTTTGGTGACCTGAAACTTGTAGGAATGGGTGTCTAGTGCCCTCAACAACAGTAAGGGTGCTGGAAGAATACTCAAGAATCCCAAAACATTCTTCCCTATTGAACCCTATTCTGCCTGGGGAGGAAAGAGAGGTGCAACCTGTTCTGCAGGATATTCCTACTCTGCTGTCAGTAGATGCCTGCCAGCTTTTCCTCTCTGGACAAGATCAGCATAGACTGATTTAAATGGCATTACTGATATGATAATGACTTTCCTTACTTCTCTGATCCCCTTTTCCATTTTGTGTGAAGACTCCTGATCAACCCTTCTGACCTTACCTAGCAACCTAAATCCCAGAGCCAATTCTTTACATAGGAGCTTATCAAATTCAAGGCTGGTTACAACACAAAGGACTTCTAGCCTACCTGTCCCCACTCCTTCACTTGTCCTGGCCCTTCAGCTGGGCAGTTCAGGAAATGCAGGATGCACATATGCAGATGGCAGACAGTACCCAAGGGCATTTAATTCAATTTAGGAGGATGTCAGGTTGGCATCTGTGCCCAGAGATCAGCTTCCCAGGCTGTTCCTAAGCCTGGACCATGACAGCAATATGGGGTTTCTCCTGTGATTCCAACTATGACCTACAGCTTCTCAGTGGTTTCAACTCCCTAAACTCCAATTACATTATGCAGCATATACAGTTCTTAACTTAATGTAATGAAGTTACTGGGTAACTATTTTTGTGATTAGCTTATATACCTCCTCACAAGCTTTTAATTACTAAATTATCCACATAGTTCTTTAAGTCAATTTGTTTTGACTTTTCAATTAGTATAAAAATAAAAGAAAGGTGAAATCTGTGTTATGCCACTATATTCTGGCATTCACAGATAGGGAAGAGGCCTGGGCAGCAATGAGGAGGGACACATTGGCTGCGCTGGGAAAATATGGCAAGACAAGAGCATTGGTTGCCATGAAGAAAATGGACTATTTTATCTTCTCAGAGAAGAAGGTTTTGACACTCCTCCTGCTCACCCAGTGATATATATATCTTAGCCCTAGACACACTTTGTTTGCATTTTTTCCCCAGAAAGTAGAGGATTAACACTGAAGTTTTTGCTATCCCTGCCACCAGAGGCAGCTCTAGCTGTGCTCCAGCTGTGAACACATAACACATAAGCTGGGCCCTGTGCAAACCTGCCATAACAGTCAGAGCTATGGGGCAAGAGACCACAGAAAAAAATAAGCCCCTGAGACATGGAGAGCAGGAAGAGGGTGCTGATGTTATACAACAACCATGCCCAGCTGTTTGAGGAAATAATAGTTGATTTACCCTTGAGGACAGCCAGTGTGCCACATCCAGCAATATCTGTGCCAAGCAGATGTTTGGGATTCCACAAGGAATATTTGATCCATGTCCAGCCAACCCAGAGGGCTATGCAGCCACTAGGAGTATTTGTACTGCAAGGTGCCAGATTAATGATTAGAGAGATTAACAACTACAGGCACAGCCTGCATTGTGCCAATGTAATCTCCACTTGGCTCTGCCAGCAGAGCTGAACATGAGTCCAAAGGGCCAAAAGGGTGAAGCAAATCCAGAGAACCATGTTTAAGGGTCGAGCTTCTGGGAGCTCTCTGTTGTTCAGCACTTGGCTTTTCTGGTAAGAATACCACCGAGGTAACACTCAGTGCAGACTGGATGACTGATCTTGGGATCTGTCCTAAACCCGACTGGTTATGCCGGTTTTACTTCCATGAACTCTTGATGCGAGGGGCCAGAACAGCCCAGGGGAGCACATCAGCAGCAACAAGAGGAGGAGAGTCTGGATTTTTGTGCAGGTCCTTCAATTGGATGTATAGTTAGTCACACTACTCAGGGAGTTGAGGATCCTCTGCTGGCTGGTTCTGCTTCGATCTCCTTTGCTTTGCACTGGTGAATCACCAGAAATCAATTGCAATGAGTCTGATAGTGAGGCCAATAGGCACTGATAGGAGCAGAGGAGCTATTAGGATTTCTTAGGAGATTTTCTGAAATTAGTTGTTTAAACAGGCATGGACAGCCTTCACATGGATACATACATACACTCCATATCACATCAGCAGAGACTGACATGAATTCCTTCATTGTCATACAAGGACCTCTTATTATTAACAGGCTTTTGAATGTTATTAATTTCCCAAGAAATTCAAACCCAGTAAGTTGCTTTAAACAGGTTTGGGTCTGGTGATGTCAAATCTCTTTTAAATAAACTGGTCTGGACCATAAAGTTTCAGTAAAAATCTGTCTTTAAACAGGATCCTTCTGTTTTCCAGACTGTACTATCAGGATCTAAGCTTGTTTCAGTTTTTCCTTACTATAATTTTGAATTCTGAATATCTGAAGTAGTTTCAATTCATACAATAACTTAATTCTTTTTTATACATGCATACAAAGTATGAATAATGAATTGAATGAATTGGAAAGAAAGAGCCTTAAAATTAATAGTAACTCTGGTTTCTCGAATATTGTCCTAAGTGCCCCACTAAGGAATAGAAAAAATATTCCAACTCCACATGACGGAAAAGCTTTAATGCAGAGAACTCTCCACAGGACTGTTTTCATTTTGTAGTGTATTTTAAACATATGGACAAGGCAGACTGTTAATTATTTCTTCTCCTTTTGGCTCAGTTCCACATACAACTCAGTAAAAGCAGAGCTCTACAGACTATTCAGTGAACAATCAATGGCTCTGCATTTGCTGAGCACTGAACAAAATCGATGAAAGGGTGTTGTGACTAGCTCTTGAGGCACTTGTTGGCCCTCAAAAGAAACCCCATCCTTGCCCTTTCTGTCCCCAGCTGCTGCATCTTGCTCCTTCCCTGTTAGTTCAGAGGGGAAACACTTTAAGAAGAGATGGATTAGTGATCCTAAATATGATGTCAGAAAAGGTTATTCAGCGGGGTGAAGGGAAAGACTTTGCAACTATTGAGTTCCATGTCCTTAAATGCTGCTGGATGCAACTTGAGAGAAATGTGATGTGACCAGAGGGCATCCCTGGCTCCCGAGTGACACATGTAGGAAGATGTAGCTGCAGGAGCTGGAGAGGTTGTGGCCCATGGCTGTGTGCAGGGCTCTTAGCTGCACACTGCTGCTGTCTCTGCTGCCTCCAGCTGTGCCTTGGCTGACAGCAATGGCACTGCCATTGACAGGTGTGAACCTGCAGAATCAACTCTTGCACCCATCTGCTGCCTCAGTAAACTACTTTGTACCATGTCTACAGTCATGGGGTGACAATACCAAATAATGATAATAACAATGGTGAAATCAACAAAAAAATATCATATATACAGAGGGTGACCAAAGGTGAGCTCTGGGGATGCCCTTACTCAAAGGGCCAGTGCTCCCACAAAGGAACAGTTTGTGCTGGTCTTTCCCAGTTTCTCCTCCCTCCCTATGGTTTCTCTTTGACAATCGTTTCAACACCGTCTGTTTCTCATCTCCCATCAGGGCATGGTGTGTGAGGCAGCAGACTGGTGCATATCCTTGTGTCAGAAGACCGAATAATGCATCTACTTATACCACTGGGTCTTAAAATTCAATGAATATTTAATTACTACAGTGTTCTGGTACCAATACTTTTATTCCGTTGCAAACATTTTTCACATATATTGGGGGTAAGGTCTGTGCCTGATACAGTTTGTAGTCTGAACATGCAGCTCTAATCTGGAGAAAAAGAATGAACAGAACAAAGAGTTGGAGTAATGGTTTTAAGATGACATAAAGGAATGCTTGAGGGTTCCTGTGTTTTGTGGCTGGGAAGAGAACACATCAAGGAGGAAGGGAGAACCACAGATTATGGAGCTATTACTCATTATTAATGATGTCTTTTGCATTATTACAAACATTCTGAGATCTAAGCATACCTTGCAACCAATAACAAATTAAGCTGCACGCTGGCCCTTCGATAGTAATCACAGAAGATGGAGGATTAGGTACCCCTGGCCAGGATAGACTTTGGTTTGCTTTCAAAGAACTGTGGGGAAGGTTAACGTCAAGTTTAACATAATAGTCCAAATTAGACACATTAGTGGGATGGTGATAAGCATGACTCAGCGCACAGATCTGCCTCATAGATACCATCCCTTCTCTTTCCTGTGTTTCAAGTCAGAAAAAAGTGGTAGCCATGTCAGATTCAAATATTTCAGGGTAGCTGGGTCTCTGAAAAATATTCTCTGTGGCTTTCCTTGCCAAGAAACTAAATGTGATTTTACATAAAGCAGGTGAAATCCCTTCCCCTGTCCTCCTTTCATTTGCTCTGGTAACTTTTTCTAGACTGAGCCCCTGACAATATGCCTGTACTCACTGCTGCTGCCTGATGCATACCCTGGCATAATAACAGCAGGTTTCTAAGGATTTCCTCATGTGCAGGCAGGCAGGACTGTGTTTCATAGCCATAGACACCCCAAGCACCTCCTACCACCTCTCCAGACTGCACTGACCATGATGAGCTGGCACTATGATCCACAGGGACCAAAAGGACAAGCACCAGGTTGATATCAATCCTGCAAAGAAGGGCAAAGCAACTTCTCTGGAGCAATGCCAGCCCCCACTCTGGGGCTGTCTCTTGGTGAAGCTTACTGGCTGTTGACAAAATGGCATGGGAAAGACACTGAAAAAGTTATTTGATGTGCAAGGGCCCCAGTCTTGCTGATGTATCAAGGAATCTCCTGCACCCCACCTCAGCAGCATCCTGTCTAAAGTGGGGCTACTGCCATGTATCACTTCATGCATACCTGCAAATGCCCAGTATTTCCATGCCTAACTGGAAAAATTCTACAATGGCAGCTATGAGAAAGGTTCATATGCTTATTCTGCTTGGCCTTTGAGTCAGACATAACTCCTGAATGCACAAGAGGTGGACCCTGTTCAGTGGTGTGTCAGGCTGTTCCCCCCAGCACCAAGCAGAAAGAGCAGGCTGGCTTCAGCTGCAATGGATCCCCTACTTTCCCTATAGAAAAAAAAAATCCCTCACTTTGTCCAGAGATCTTGGAGAGCACACAATGTATTTCCTAGCTTGGCCTGCAGCACTGCTAATGGGATTTACTGAACACGTTGATCTTTCCTCCTATGCCCTTTCTTGCACGATGTCAATGTGAAGCGGAAAATGAGCATAGGACTTGCATTCTCCTTCCCCTCCCTGGCAGAGCTGGCTGCAAGGCAGGCTGTGGCCTCCCTGTGCTGGGTAGGTCACAGCACAGCAGGGCACGGCACAGCTGAGGTGCCTGCCAGAGGGGGATGCAGATGGGGAAGCACTTCACACAACATAACATTGTGCCCTCAAATCATTACAGCCAGACAGGCCAGTGATTTGCAGTCCTGTTCTTCACTACACTTTAGCATCTCACCCCTCAAGAGATTTCAAGAGAAAATAAAAATCCAAAGCCTGACTGCTGGCAGGCAAAGCTGGCAGTGCTGAGCAGCTGCCCGGCAGTCTGCAGCACTGTCCCTTCCCCCAGCCCGCAAGCTGATTTGCCAGTCTCATTTTGATGCTGCCGATGTTCAGATTTCACCTTTATTTTCCCTCAATTTTTTTACCCTTAGGCAAAATCTAGCTCTTGCGTGATGCTGAGCTCTCCCCAGTCCCAGCAGCTGGAGGGTGCAGCCTCAACCCCAGGACAGCTGTCACCATCCCTGCTGAGAGGCAATCAGCAAAGGGGCTTCCAAATATGCAGAGCAAGAGATTTGGAACAGCAACAAAAACATTTAATGCATATTGAATGCATATTAGTTTGGAACACTGATTAGATCCAGAAATAAAGGGTTAGATTAGCCAAATGTTTTGGGGAGCCAGCACTGTGTATCATTAATTATTCCTCAGCTAGCTTGAGTTGGAATAAAAACTGATTGAATAATTGAGTATCGCTTTGTTGCATACGAGTCCTGATGGTGTCAGAGGTTTTGGCTTTGGATCTGCAGAATATTTGGAAATAAATCCAGCTAGCTAAATACGACCTTTTCCTAAAAGGGGGCGAGGGAGTACCGCTAAGGGGATCGCCGTATGCGCAAGGAAAGCTGTTCCTGTTCCTCTGCAGTACTTTGGCTGCATGGTCCTGACTGAATGTTGGCCCCAAAGAGTGCAAAAGTATCATTCTGTAAGTTTAAAATGGAGAGACTCAAACAGGAAACTCTAGTCCAGTGAAGGGAATACTCAGGTAAAGGAGACCCCACAAACTCATGGAGGGAGGAGACGGCCAGACGGGGAGCAAGGGCTCCGGTGGAAGAGAAAGAGGCTGGAAGTGCAGGAGAGCAGTAACAGCACACATACAACCAGTAACAGTGACACACACAACCAGAGCCAACTTCAAGTAAAGAAACATCTCCTCCTTTCCTGTAGAAATCTGAACTCAAAACACTTGCCTACCTACACATAACACTGGGTTGGGAAAGCATGTTGAGGTCTACAGAGGAAGTTCACTATAGAATGATTTCTCAGCTAGAGAAATGTAGATGTAGAGGCAATGCAGGAAAAGGCCTGGTTTCGATGCAAGGTTGCTGCATGGGTGCCCTCTCCCTGGGCTTTGCCTGCCCCCTCCCTCCTTGCACAGCCCCTGCACACATGTTGCTTGCTGGATCTTTCTGAGGCTTATATTTTGTCTGCCTCTCCACCAGCTTCTGCAGAGCCCACCCAAAGCAAGGCTGCCACACCAGTTATTATCATCGCTCACTGGAAACAAGGGGTGTTGGTGACTTGCCTATTTATATCCAGAGTTTGTCACTTTGAAAACATCTTTCTCACCTTGCATTAAAGTGTCATTGGATGAGCACCAGTACTGCTGTGACACTGGGCCATCTCAGCCTGTCAGTCCTAAACTCTTAGGATATCCTGGTGAGAAAAAAAGGGTGATTGCAGCTGAGTTTTGCCTAGTTTATGGTACTATGGTGTAAAACTACAAGGCAAAACTACTCTTGGTTTCAATATTAATTTCTTTTGTTTAAAAAAGGAAAGGTGTTGGTGAGCAGCAAGAGCTAACTGTTCAGAGACTAAAGAAAAGGAAAGTGATGATTAATGCACCCTAGGATGTAATTATTCATGTGATAGTAACTGGAGTAGTTTCTGTCCCCTGTAAGACTCATTTTCCAGTAAACTGGAAGAAAATTGATTCAAGTTGCTCCAAATAAATCAGTGGATTTATTCAATAAATTCACAATAAATTCATGTATTATGATGTATGTGCACTGCAGTATGCCTGTGGGAGCCAGCACCCCAGTCTGTACTTGACTAGAAACTTAGGCAACTAAGTCATCACGTTTACTTCAGAAGGTTTCAGGTGTAAGGTCCCTGCCTTGTAAACTGTCAGATGGCAACTTTCTAGTCAAGGCTGGGATGAGGGGCAGTGAGGCCTGTCAGAATTCCATCCTGAGCCCAGTACCTACACTGTGACCATTAAATGATTCCATTAACATTACATGCTGCTGCATCTCACTTCTTCCAACCAAAAGAATAGCTATTCAATAGAGCAAAATGAAGGAGAAACCTGAGTGGGAGGGAAGGACAACAGGGAAAGGAAGCAGCAGAGCCCATGGTTGTGTATGAAGGCAAGGCAAGAAATTAATTCTGCCACCTGTGCTACAGTCATTATAAAAACACATGCATTTCATTTATTGTGTTAGAACCATTTGACATTTTACTCTGATCCAGTTAGCCATAACTATATTGCACAGGTACTTAAGACAGGTCAGAAGATTGCAGTGAAGAGGAGAACAAGTGCTTCTCCTGGCGTCCTTGACAAGTACTGGGTTTAGCAGAGAAGGCAGACTGCCATGGAAGAGATTCCAGCATCATTATCTACCTAAAGTCTTTCAGCAGAACATGAAAGTTCTTCCACTGGTCTTCATCTTATGCTAATGTGGTCTCAATATTTATCCTCACAGATGATTTATTCCAGTCTGTGTAATAGAAGATTTGCTTCTGAGTACATATTAGGCAAACGGGTGTAAAATCAATCTTCAAAAAAGAGATTTTTATCAGCATATTCTAAAGGATACAGAATACACTTAATGATACACTTGCAGATGGGGGTTTAAAGCATCATGCACAGGCATCTTGCATTACAAAACTCTGGCAAAGCAATGGAGAACATGAAAGGATGCACAGATACATCTTCTTTAGATTCCTTTGCCAGGCAGCTGGACTTTAAAACTCAGCAATCATATCTACATCTTTCATTCCAGCTGAAGCCTGTCAGATTAAGAGATGTGATATGGACTCTTCTGTCATAATAGAAAAGGGTTCATATGAGTTTTGCATTAAAGATATGATAAAGCTTTAAGAGGTTTGTACAATTGTATGCTAATCCTCCACAAACAGATCAATATCAAGGTAAAAGGCATAATGTTTTTACAGAAGGATGGATTGAGATGGGTATACTCAGATGAGGAGCAAAGCTACAAACAAGTTGCCAGGTGATGCTTGTAGTACAAAATCAGATAAGGAAAGATTTCTTTTTGCAGGCATGGTAAAATTGTTTCTGTTTCTGTTCATCAGGAACCATGTTAAACCTAGAAGTGTCCGATCATCTGACCTATCTGAATTGTTTAACACATCAGGTTTCTCAGTAGTTTATTGCTCAGTGTTGCTCCATGGAAATTATTCCCTGGAAGAATACTCATATATACTTATGAATATTATTAAAAAATTAAACAACATTTAATCATGTATGCCATGCAGAATTTATCAGTGATGGTGGATATTTCACTGAATAGGTTTTCCTCTGCTGTAAATCAGTATACAGAAGCAGAATAAAATACAATAAAATGAAAATGACTATCTAGTGTGGAAGGAGAATAGCAATCAAAAATGATGGTTCCTCGACTAAAAACAATTGGATTTTGCAGGCATGCCCAGAATCTGCAATGTACTTGTGTCCTTGAAAAATATATTGATGGGATTACTGACTAGTCACAGCTAGCAAATTAAAAATATTTCTGATCTATTCCACGGGGGAAAGGAAGGAGAAGGAAGAGGCCCTACAGCAAGGATTGGTATGGATAAGGCACTTAACGAGTTATGTGATTGCACGGAGCAGCTTGACGAACACAGTGATGAGAAGAACAGGGGCATAGTTTAATACTGGCCTTGACACAACAGATTAATTTTGTAGGCACAGGAGATTATCTTTCTGTAGCCCTGGGCTACTCTCTCCCTTCCTCCTTCGCTCCAAGAAACCTTGCCCCTGCTGCCTGCAGCCACCGACCTGCATGGGAGAAATTGCCAAGAGAAACACAGGTGGCAGAGGGCACGGAGCAGCCGGTCAGACTGGGGGGAGGAGGAGGAAGAGGAGCGGGACGAGCAGGTGGGCTGAGTGTGGGAAGGCAGGATCTGGAAGCTGGGCCTCGGGCAGGAGAAAAGGGCAGCTGTGGCCACCTCTGCCCCTGGGGTAGGCAGGGCTGGTGCTCACTGTCGGCCCTGTATTTCCACATCAAGAGTGCTGGCTTGGCGGGTCCAAAGTCACCTCTTAAAACCTCCCCAAACTGTCACAGCCCTGCAAACCCTGGAAGGTCACTGAATGCAAAGCAGGTAATGCAGCCATCTCCATCACTGTCAGGGCTGGGACTATCTGAAGCCCTGGATTTCTCAAGTTCTCCCTGCAGAGCCATGTCAGCCAAAAGGGAGTGGACTGGGTGCTGCTCCCTTTTGTTCTTGAGCAAACACTTCCAAGATCCCGTCAGATACACATCTGCAAACACAATTATACATCCATCACCAGCAACTTAATTTGAACAGAGCAGCACAGGTGTGTGAGAGACACCTGTAGCCTGAGTAATATTTTTTCACTAGCTTCAGCAAATACAATTCTCCCTTTTCCATGGGAGCAACTGAGCCAAGTATACATACCCATCCATACAAGCACTTTCAGGGGAGTAAAATACTTCGAGTTTAGAGTCCAGTAAGTCTGGGGTTATGTGAGCATGCCCTCTTTTTTAGCAAAAAAGTTGTTTAAATGAGAGAACCAAAAAGGAATTTGGACTTTTTCCAGATTTTGCAGATGTTAAATGCATTTTGTCTCAGCAGACAGCTTCATGCTGACTCTAGAGTCATTGTACACACACACACTTACACACGCAGATGCACTCTTACACCAACTATGCACAAGGGAGGCCATCTGTGTCTGTGCTGCCAAATGACATCCACTTCCTCAGCAAGTCCTACATGTGGCAGACACCTTTGATTTACCATACTTCAATGTACAGCACACAGGCATGTACTCAGTTCGTTCCAAATTCTTCAGATATATTATATTTTTGTGTGGGATAAGTGCTAGAGGTCTGAGACACCTAACACACTGCACATGTCTTCTGCATACTCATTTCCACCCAAGATTCCCTGTCCAGAGATACAGGGGCCATCGACTGGCACACTCTACAGCCTGTTCACCACACCCAGCCCGCATCATGCACTGGTTAGCACAGGGGGCTCTGGGCAAAGACACAGCCTGTGCTGCCAGTAATCACCAAAGCCCTCCTTCCCGAGATCTGGGAACTGGAGATCGTAACTACTAATAAGCAAAGTGCTTAGTTTCCTCCACCCTTTTAAGTCAAAAAGGAAAGGCAAAAGCAGAACAAGCAGTGGTAGGTGTGTGATGATGGGGTTAGCTAATTGAGGTCTTTGGCAACTTCAGTGGCATGCAACTGCACAGCCTTGGTGGTGGCATGTAATCACATATTTGCACAATGGTGTGAGGCAGCAGAGAGACACCCAAGTCAGAATTCAGTTATGGGTCTCATTCTGTAAATGAGAAGCTTGTTTGGTCAGCCCTTATGACTCCAGGATTTTAAATAATGTTTTCCAAAGTCATTCTTCTTCCCAGGGAGGCCTTCTTGACACAACCAATATGTGTTACAGGGAGATTTTGCCCCTAAAAGTCCTTCTATTGTTGTTGCATTCACAAATGAAAAAAAAAACCCAGGGATGTACTGTGCCTGATGCTCAGTAATGACTGGACTAAATACCTGAGTTCTGGTCTACCTCAGTAGAGCTGGACCCCAGACTGTAAGAACCCCATTATGCTTCTTTCCCCACAGAATCATTGGCATGAGTGAGGTTTTCAGATCCAACAACTCACCAACTAACCTCATCCAAGTCCAGAAGAAAATCCTCATTTAAGAAAAATGTGCTTTACATATTCCTTGTTCTAGCAACTCAGAAAGGAGATGGGTGAAGTTCTATTAAATTTATACCCCAGTCCTGCCCTGCTGGCTGCAAATTTCAATATTCAGCTTTCAGATGAAGGACGCTCAATTTGTAATGGGTGAGCAAAATCAAGATGCTTGTGAGGAAGTGCATGTTGTCATTTTAAATAGAAGGGCCAATGTAGGGAAAGTTCTCAATTAGATTTACACTAGAAACAAACTTTGTACAGGCAGAGGATGCCAGATTTGAGGACTTTACAACAAAAGCCTCTTACTGTAGGGCAAACCGGAATATACCCCGTGAAATTCTGTTCAAAATCTGAGTTCTTTTAAGGTAGCCACTATTTGCATCCTCTGCTAAAGGACTTGATTCTCATCAACAATGAACATCATGAAGTTTAAACATCTGGGTTAACATCAAGATTTCCACTACTCCAAAGCTTTAATGTGTCACTATTCTGAAGCTCCTTGAGCAGCCTGAAAACTGCCATGGCATTGTTGATCTTTAGCCATTGACTCTGCTTTGGGAAAACAACATTAATAGCTAGGTTTCAGAACCACTTCTCCCTTAAGCATTCAATGTGACTTTGCCCTTCAAACAGGGTGGATAGGACACAGGTTGTTTTGATATTATTATTTCCAAACTAGGTCTTCTAGGTGTGTCTTCTGTCTTTTGTAAATGGGAGTGTTATGTCATGCAGCTGAGCAGCTATCTAGATTTAAAAATTTTTTTCTGGTTGCTCATACCCATGGCTCCTCAGCCTTACCAAAAGGCTTAGCCACAGAGAATAAACTTTTTGTGCATTCTCCTGCAATGCCTGCAGTGCTCTGAAGAGAGTGAGAAAAGAGTAAAATGTTGATTGAATATGTGGGGAATTGATAAAACTGAAACTGAGGAGCGGAATATAAAGGAGAATGTGCTCAGAAAAGGTCATGCTCACTTCTGAGTTTGTAAGGGACTGGGCTTTTTAGTCGGTTTCCCAGCCTCTGAAAGATAAATGGCTTTTCATCAGTGTGGGCAGGATCTCCCATGAGGAGAGCCCATCCTAGCTGCCCTCTGGGGATGCTGCTGCTCTCCTGGCCGGGACAGGAGAGACAACATCCCAGCAGGTCCTGTAGCTCCCAGCCTATTGTCGTCCACCTGGATGCTGAGATACTCGCTCAGCAAGTTTGGCAGCTCATACAGCTTCTCATAAGATACTAAACAATAGCTCCTGGATTGTTGTGTGATGAGTAGGTAAGATAACAGGACTATTAAGTACTGTTTCATCACCACCACCAAACCAGTAGGCCAGATACTTCCTCTAAAAATACTCTTTCATCCCAACTCTAATAAACATATCTATTCTAAACTCCATCTGCTGTTCCAGCGTTTAATTAATAGGGAAAAAGGCCAGTGTTAGATTTAACAGCTCAGGTGTTAATTTTCATGTACTAGGATCTGTTAATTACCTGAAAAAAAAGGTAAACAATTTGTGTTTTCAGTCTAGACAGATACTGTAATGATTTTTCCAAGCCTTCAAGCTAACTTCCTTAATGTTTTCCCCATAATGCATTAAGACTCCCATTCAGCAAGAACCATAAACACATGCATAATCCCAGTGTGACAATGGGTAGCTGCTTGCATTAACTGAAGATGAATACCTTGCTGAAAAGGGCCTGAGAGACTCAGGAGCAGCAAACCTCTGTAGACCTGTCTGTCTTTGGCAAGGGGAAGCAATGGCTGGTCCCTGCTCATAGCTGCTTCAGACTGCAAGTGAAATCCCACCTGCCATTGGCCTGGAAGGTCTGTCTCCTCTCTGAACCTCCAGTTCACCCCTGTCATCATCCTCATAGTGCTGAGGATAACAGAAGCTGAAAATTGCCATCTTAAAGCCATTTCTTTTGCTACAGTCCCCAGCCTTCTGTGGCAGTTGGAAGGTCAAACCATATCCTGCCTCAGAGGAAACAAGAGGGATACACAGTGAAGTCATGTCAGTGGCAGTTAAGGGATCAGACAGCATCTCCCAGCCACTTGCCCTGGCCCCGGGCCAGCAGCTCCAAAGTTTCCCTTGCTCTGCCACTGTGCAGCACCTAGGGCAGGCCTTACCAGGGGTGATCATGAAGCTGCAGTCCTCCAATGCCATAAATAGGTTTAGTACAGGACAAAGCTTGTGTTAGGCAATGCCAAAAGGGCTGTGCTGCTGCCCGGTACCCAGCCTGCCACAGCGATTGCATCCATGTGCAGTATCTGGGCACAAAGCATTTTGCAGGACACTATGCCACTCTGTTGCCTGTTACCAACTGCTGGTAGGGCGATGAAGGGCTTATTATGGGTTTGGATACAATACATTAGCCACCAAGATCATCATCTTTGATTAGACCATTAGACTCTGCCAAAACTCATAGCACAGCTAGCCAAAAGACTGGAAAGCTATAGTTTCACTTGTGGAAAACCTTCAGAAGCTTCTGGGACCTGGTCCATCTTTGAGCTTTGCCAGTAGTGTGGAAAGTCTGCAGAGCAAACTGCTGCAGCTCTGTTAGCTGATGCCCTGTGGCACTTTGCTAGTGGGAAAGTGCTTTTGTTAATATGGTTTGTTTCATTTTAGGGGTCGCAAGAGAGCTTTTTTGCTGTGTGTCCCTAGATTAGATTGTACAAAAAAAGCCAGTATCCATCTTTCAAGGACAAAAATAATTCTGTAAGACATTTCAATCTCAGTACAATATGGATATAATATAAAAAATGCTGGATTATTTTCACTTATAATTAATTCCCCACATGCTGTGATATTCCCTGCTGGCAACCTCTTTTTCATCTGTAAAAATACTGAAGGGTTGTAGGCAGCAGGAAGGCTTGCCAAGACATCTGTATCAAGGTTGTTAGAATAGACAAGGAATATGTGTGCCACACAGGAGGTCTGCTGTGTTTAAAGCAGGCCCATTCTATCTACACTATATCCTCTCCAGGGGTATGGCTATGGCAGTAGTATGGTATTCTGTTTCCAGCACAAACTTTAACTCTTTATTGTTTGTACAGAAATATATTTTGAACCCTAATGCATTTTTCACTGTGAATTGGCTAAAAAAATTAACTACCAGAGAAAAAGTGCTTTGAATTCAACTGTGTAAGTAATTTGCATTTCTAATGGTTTGCTCAGCTTCTCTAAACACCCTCTGAGTCGGGACGAGTTTGTTGGCTCCTGTGTCCTTACACCCAGCACATCAGTTATACTGAACGTTTTGTACTAGCTGAGCTTAACAGCAAACACATGCACCACGCTGAACCAGCTGAATTTGAATGTTATGATAAACAAGCTGCCATAGGAATGACACCACCTGCCAAATATCCTATTAGCCTGGGTGCTAGGCTGCAAAAGAGGAGAGCAGAACCTGAGAACTGTTTAAATTCCTGCACTATTCTTCACTCCCGTTACTGACTTACACCACCCTTATACTTGACTCATAGAACATCCTGAGAAGAACCATACTCTTTACTTTAGCAGTGGTCTTGGTGGTAGTAAGGCAAATTGCTTCCCCAGGGGCACAGAAGCTGCCAGGCCAATGTGCTAACTTGCAGATATACACAAGCACTTAATGGACTCACTGATATGGCTTTGCAGGAGAAAACAGACGCAGAATTTAAGGGTGAGCTGTGATTTTTGTTATCTGGTGGAAAGGAGTGCACATCTTATAAAATGCTGGAAGGTGGAGGAGGACCTTGCCCTTCACTATTTCTTCACATCCTTTCACCAGTTTGGATGAGCAGAGTATGATGTGTTTTGCACTTAGATGCCATGAACTATTTGCTATGTTGTCTAAGACAGAAATTAAGCTAAACTAATATTGGCCACCTTTTGCTGTTAATATAAATAACAACCCACATCTTTATGGTGCAGATTATGTTTTTTCTCCTCTGAAGGCAGTGGTCATGTTGTACCTCCAAACTGATTCTGCTACCATGATCATCCTGGACCTGCTGAGATATCCTTACATATTTCTAATGGCATATGCATGAAACTTGTCCCTTTTAATTAGACTTATGCAGAAAAGCACACTTTATAATGGCTGAGGGGATTCTCCAATGCATTTAATGTCAAGGCAGGTCAGTCAGACTAATATAAGCTCTAATTGCCAGTCTAACTGTTCTTATATTCCTTACCTACATCCACTTTCTTGCCTGAGGCAATATAAATAATACAATTATTTTCTATCCCATCACATCGGTTCATTGAGTAGCATAAGGGGATACATTCAGCAGCAGCAGCAGTTTGTGGGCTTCGAATGGGCTTGACCCACTCATCACTGAGTCTGCCATTCAACATTCATTAATAACAACTCTGTATCTACCAGGTGATCTGGCCATACAAGTCTAATCCAGATCAGGAACAAGCCCTCAGCTGCATTTCTATCAGGTTAGTAATTGTTTACTTTAGGGAGTCTGTGCCAGCTTGCACCATCATCATGACCTGGCAGCCCTGGTGTTGCATTTGCTGTCTTTTTTCATTATCTTCATGTGACTGAAGAATGTTGTACAGCTGCATTGAGAGGATGCTTGGTGGTGGCACTCCAAGGGACCAGCCTTCCAGTTCCAAGGAGAGGTCATGTGTGTTTCCAATGTGGTCCTGCAAAAGGTGTCAGCAAAATATCTCCAAATCACAGTAAATAGCAGGATTAATCCACACCTAACTGCATCCTTACATTTGGTAGAACTGATTCATTTAAACCCTGTTGTTTAAGCTAAATTTTGTGTTTCTTTGCCTGTTGGTGAACACAGCCCAAGTATTACAGATTGCCACTCTGCTTTGGTGCACATATTTGACTACAAGTAAGATAACTTTGGAGCCCAGAAGAGTCTATGTTCACATTCTTTGCAGAGGATGAGTACAGATGGACTGTGTGCCTGACCTTGTTTACATGGGTGTCTCCAGGGCTCAGACCCTTGGAGGAGTCGATGCCTACCCAATGTCAGGATCTTGTGGATCACCTTAGACAGCAATTGAGGGTTTGGTCTGCTGGTCTGCACAACCTCTTGGTTTCCATAATTCTTGACTGGCCAAAGCATGCAAAACCAGCATCACTGCTCCTGTTACAGAGAGCAGTGAGGTAAAAGGATGGTCATCATCCATACTCTTGCCTCCCCTTTCTTTTCAGAAGAGATAACTGCCTCTAAACAAAGAGGATAAGAGATGCTCCCACAAAGCATCATTATCATATTCAAGGGCTGTACTTAGGTCCCAGCTTGTAGTGCAGTCCAACTCCTTTGCCCAAGAGGAGCAAAACACTTGGTACCACATGGTCATTGCCATTGGCTCTTTGTAGGGTCATCTGAGGGAGTTAATCTGAAAGTGTTTATTCAAGGTGCTGAAATAATGGTGTGGGATCGTATGACAGACTGTACTATTCCAAAGGTTTCAAGTGACAGCCAATTGCATGGACTTGTGTCCTGATATGTCCATGCCAGCACCTGTACTTGGGTTCACAGGATGCAGTTCACATGTGTGGAAGTTGGAGTCTGCCTCTGCAGGAATATAGAGCAGTGGAGCCACAGTGCTCACGCTGTGCGTGTTGGCAGCAGGCAAGGAGAAATATGATCACAGTTCATGCCTCAGGAGTGTGCAAATAGAAGAGGAAGTCCCTGGGTCCAAACCTGCTTACACAGCAGAGCAGCAATAGCCAGAGACCACAGTACTGGTGTGTAAATGGCAGAAAAGGATTATGAGATCCAATCAGAGACCTACAGAGAAAAAGCTTGCAGATCTGCTGAGAAAATTTTATCAGACATGAACACCCCAATCAGTACATCTATTTAGGCTGATAAATGGATTAATAGAATACATGTTTTAATTTAAAACATATTTCTGATACAGTGCCAGGTACCCAAGATTTCATTTATGGACTGACAGAAGCATGGCATGGGGGCAATCCAAAGCCACTAATTTGAAGCCCTTGCATATAAGTCGACTTCTGTTTTAGAAGCAGAGATTAGACACTCCGAATCCGAAAAAAAATCTGAAACAAGCAAAATGCAGTAACATAAATGTTAAGCGTGAAATACATAATTAGTCTAAACGCTGAGAGTAGGGAATTTAATAGTAATATAGAAGCTTAGAAAAAGCTAGGAGATAAAAAGTTGCTACAGCTGATTAGTAGGAAGAACCAAGTGTCTCCTCATTCTTTTTATTTTGGGTGTGTTGGGGGTTACATGTTTTTTTTTTTTCATTTCTTAGCTGTTAGAATTTTTCCCATTTAGCTGAGAGAAAAA
>VWYI01021645.1:95700-125497 GCA_013399455.1 Anthoscopus minutus
AGGAGCTCCGGGACTGAGTGCCAGCTGAGGGGTTTGTGAGGCACCGCCTCTCCTCCACTTTTCCCATCTCGGTCGAGACTGGGTCCCTGTTCTGTTCTGTTGTTAATACTGTAGTTATTGTTGTTGGTTTACCTTAATATATATATATATATATATATTAGTAAAGAACTGTTATTCCTATCCCCATATCTCTGCCTGAGAACTTCGTGTTTTTGAGATATAATAATTCAGAGGGAGAGGGTGAGGGCTTACAATTTTTTTTCTGCCTTCCCTGACAGATAACTGTCTCCAAAACCGGGACAGGGTGTTTTTCAGAAATAACTCATCAGATCATGTATTTAAAGCCAGAAGAAGGCTTCACATCATTCCTCCCACCTCATAAAAAGGAAGAACATGGACAAGGAAGGGAGGTGCTGGTAAGATTTGTAAGTTTGTCCCTGAGCTGCCAGGGACAGTTTCACCATTGTGCTGATTACTGAAGGCTGAATCACTGGTAAGTGATTGGCCCTTGCCAAGAACTGCAAATGTTCCAACCACTGCAAGAACAAAAGTGTGCAATAGAGGATCATGTCCAACCCTTTGGGTAATGCCGTACCTTGGGGGGAAGGGGGCTTAAGAAGTGATTTTTCTTCCATAGACTTTCCACTGAGAATTAGATACAGATGCACCTTCTTTTTCTCATGGAAGACCAGAAATCACCGGAAGCTGGGAAACTATTAAAAAAAACCCCAAAAACACCTCTATGCAAGCCCCTAGGTACCTGGACTTCTTGTTCAAGGCAATGCACCGTGCTATGGTGACCCCTGGTCTGATCCAGAGTCACTGCTCTTCTCTTCCTGAAGCAAGGAAAACCAATTAATTTCAATTTGGGGCATTTCCTATTATCTTTTTCCGATTAAGGAGTCCTAGTTTCATACATTGTCTCTGAAACAGTCTTCAGCCTTGCATATGGCCAAAAACCTGGTAGAAATTAGAAACATTTGGGCTATCTGGAAACATGGGGTTTTCCAACTTAGTCTAGAATAAATCAGCCTTTGTGGGATTTCACAAGGACATTCACTCATATATTTCTGGATATTCTTTGCTGGTTTGTTTATCATCAAATATTTAGGTTACGTTTGCTATGAACCCTCAATTGATCATAGCCCTTCCATTTGACTCTACTTATTGCACACTTATACAAAAGCTGGAGCAAGGCTGCTGCTGGGAGACTGTTCATTTCCCAGCTGCAGAAAGTTTAGAAGCAGAAAATCAACTGGCATACCTGTCAGGGATTTATTAGGAACTTGAGTAGCATTAACTAAAACAGATGGACTAGAGGCATGCCCTTAAAAAAATCCTAAAAAAAATAATTCCCTAACCAAGCAAAACCTCAAAACCACTAAGCAAGCTTCACAGTCTGGTATCAAATAACAAAACCAAACCATCCTCCAGAAAAGCCAGTGTTCAGAAATCTAAGTGATTATTCCATTCAGGGGACAAAGACATTAAATTGACAAAAGCAGAAAAGTTTCAAGAAATACTTCAAAAGATGCCTTCGCTGCCAGCTCAACTACAGTATGATATCCCCTGGAAAGTCTATCATGTTTCTATGCAAAGCCTGGTTTTGAAATCCTTTTATTAATGTAAATTAAAAAAATATTTATACATTATATGTGTTTCTATGTATAAGCATGCATTTAAAAAAAGGTTTGTACTTCAGCATTCTTATCTGAGATTCTTATCTGACAAATTTTGCAGCATGGCTGTGCAAAACTTCTGCCTGTTCAGAAAGGACAAAAGGCTAAGAGAATTGGAAAATACAGAATGTCCTCAGGGGCTCACTCCCCCTGCAGTTTGCTGCAAAGAGATATGAGTAATATCTCCCATCTTGGCTCCACCCCAAAGACTAATGACTTTGACTTTTCATTCTGTTCTGACCTAGGTTTCAGACACTGGGATAACTGAGAGGAAAGTTTAATTTAACTGCTTCCCAGTTCATGTAATGATTTTGGGAAATAGCCTCTTCACCAAAAAAACCAAGTTTGATTAGTTTGGGGTTTTTTTTCCTGAATTGAATAGCCCAAACTTCACCACAACACTAAGCCTGAGTCACTTCATGTCCCTTCTTAGAGTATGTATTTTTCATCTCCATTTAACAACTTAAGGAGTTCATAAATATTCTGAGGGAGAGTAGATCACACCCTGCCCTGTGTTTTTATTCTTGTTTATAAATATATATGAATATATCTGTCTTATATGTATGTATGTATATTTATGGGCATACATATATACAAGAACTGGCAACATAAATAAGTGTTGCAGCATATATGAGAGTATGCACAACATTACCTCCTACAGGAGAAATTTAATATATAAGAAAGCCAAGTTTGCATAACAATTTGTATCGAAGACTACAATTAAAATTTGTATTTGCTTCCTATCTTTTATAAATAAGAGACTTTTGTTAGCAAAAAGGATCAAACACAGTATTTCACTGCCCACACCTGATTTTTTATATATTTGTTAGCCATAAGGCAATATTGGCACAACAAAACAAACCAAAATGCATATCTTCTGAAGAAGACTCAAAGATGAACACAGTTCTGCAGTCAAGCAAAATTGCCAGTATATGCTTTCTCTGTTGTTCCCAAAATAAGTGAGTTGTCAGTAAAATTGCAGTTCACACAAGGTCATAAGGAGTTCTCCCTCCAGAAATTACACCATGATTTGAAAAGAGGAATCCATACCCTCTTCTTGATTGTGCTGGCAATTTTAAGAGGGTGCCACAGGTGATGGTCCTCAGAATAAAGACCATCACAGACACTAGGACAGGTTTTGTCTGGTTCATTTGAACAGTTGGAGTTCATATCACAGAAAGTCAAACAGAGGACTACAAACCTAAGGAAAATAACCAGCTAGTCTGTCTAAAATTGATCCTGCAGCCTGGATAATAGTAGTGCTATAATAAATAGGCTGCTTTGTTTTCTCATCCATTCTTGTTGTCTACTGCAAGCTTTGTTGAGCTTTCTAATATTACCAGCTTACAAGATTTTCTATCCCACTGTCCCCCTTTTCCCTTGTATGCAGAAAAATGCCTGTAAAATATTAATACACTTTCTGTAAAATATGGGCAAAATCCAAGTAGGTGCAGGTGAGACCACCTTGATAACTGCTTATCATAGTAAAGACCCAGTATAATTTCATTTATTGTGATAAGCACATTAGTCCCAATTTTTCTGACAATTCTTATCTGGTGTTTCAGTTTTATTTTTCTTAATATTCTTTTAGGTTGAAAAGTTATTTCTGTCAGATACACAGTGGGTGGATAAGAACAATAAAATATTCATACCATTCACAAAAGTGCCAGGCTTTACTTTTACTGAAAAATGTAGTAGAGATGTGTAATAAGCATTCTTTCCTCGTGGAGGTGGGGAACAGATAGTAACATTCCAGAAGGCTTCGTTCTTCTATACTCCTTCTGCATTTTAAAGAAGAATTGCACCCATTCTCCCTTGCTTTTCAGTTTTGATTGAAACCAAAAGACACAAGTAAGAAATTAAACCTCCATAAATGCAGAAAAGGATTCTGCATTGCAAGATTTGTTTATGCCCCCTGCTTCTCACTTAGGTTTGGAAGCTGTCCCTGAATACAGAGTTGGTCTGTGTAGTAGTCAATGTCAATATAGCTAGTTTGCACATATTAATCATGTTTTATTTACTGCATCATCTTTATTGTGATTGCTTATTGGCTTTTTTTAAAATGCTATAAAATATGCTAGACATATAGCATTGTCACATAAATATTTCCAAAATGATCTTGCTTTTTGGAAGATCCTAATTCTGCAGTGCAGACTCCATGACGTTAGTACTTTTTCTTTTCACCAACCTTTTCCATTTTCACTAAACCATCAGTGGCAGGTCCTGGAACCAGCCAAGTCTCTCCACATCAGGCAGCACACAGGGGAATAGGTTTCCACACCTAATAACCTGCAGCTAAAATATGGATCTCTTTCACGTGCTAATGACCACTTATGCCTATCCACCCCTGTGGCATGGGAGTGTGTCAGGGGGCTGCAGTGATGTTTGGTTTGATTTCCAATGCATCCCATCTGGCCACACACAGGTTGCATTAACAGGTGTCAAAATCCCTCTCTCAGCACCTCCAGGGGATCTATGCAACCATTCCCGACCCGATATATTTTAATTGGCAGACCTCTTACAACCACATCCAAGAGTCATTAACTTTAAGCCAAAAAGCACTGATGAAACAAGGAAATTAAGACAAGAGCATAAAATGAATGGCCTGTACAACCACACTTGGCTCTCCCCTTTTTCAAGCCTCAGTGCAGGCTTGCCTATCCATTTTATTTGCATAGACAGTGAGGGGTCAGCACAAAGCCTATAGATCATCTAAGACCTTGGGCTGGCTTTCTGGTCAGAGCTGGATTTTGCTCAGTCAACACCTTTTTTATCTTGAAGTAATCTCCATCTCTTGGGTTTGATGCCACATGGAAAAATACCTCCTCTGGGAGAAAAAACCCTCCCTGATTATTTGGAAGGTCTAGACTGGGTGGAATTTTCTTTTTCCCTAAAACCATCCACATGATACATATTTCACTGTAATTTTGATCTGTATCTGTTAAGCTTATACTTCTGCTCCCACCATAGTCTGTGGCTAACACTCCCTTGATTGTAGTAAAAGCAAGGCATCAGTCTGGAGGGAGTTAAACCTCTGTGGAAAGAAAAGCAATTATAAGAAAACTCTAATTTCATATCTGTGGTAATACAAAGGAACAGATCACATAAAAATGAATTAAAGGAATGTGAAAGCTTCAGGTCTGTAGGTTATTGTGAGATTATTGTGTCTCTCACAGTCTCTATCTTAAATACTAGACTAAGAAATCAAAGTTTGATCCAACAGTAAATCATCTGGTTAGTACAAAATCTGATGCTTTTAAAATCTGGCTTCATAAAAATGGCATTCATTGATGCAGTATAGAGAGACTGCCTGGTATGTCAAACACCTTCAAGTAGGTCATCTTTTAGGGATTAGTCTAAGTTGCTATCTGTTGACATTTCACATGTGACATCATAAGCTTCTTAAAATGAATGAAATTCTGTTTCTTTCCTTTGCTTCTTTTTTTTTTTTTTTTTTAAGGCAAATGATGGCTGAAAGGCAGAAAGATTTGCAAACCAGGTTAGATTTTTGGCTGCCTCTTATTTGAAGTATCCACTTTAACAGAATCTAAAAAGTCTGTCAGCAAGCGAGTTTATTTTTTTCTGAAAACTGGAACTCAAACCATGAAACATAGTAATGAACAGTGTACTCTGAAAATCCCAAGCCGTCACCTTCCAATTAATGATCTATTGCCCTATTATTTGCCAGAAAAAAACCAGTTAGGAGGATGGATGTGAGTTTGATGCTCTAACTTTGAAAAACAGTTCTGTTACCGATTTCTTGTATGCCCTTAATCAAGTTACCTGTTGTTAGGTGTTTCAGAGGTGCTCTGCTGACTTGTCCCTTGGGCATTACAGCCCACTTGGAAAAGATCTGCAAAGCTTCCTCCTGCTCCAGAGGAACACTCTCAGCACAAGGAGTGTGAGTTTGGCAACCATCCCCATGTAAAACTGAACAGTGAAACCTACGCAGGCCTACAGGACATTATAACACAGAGATTTCTTTCTGCTTTTTTCCAGATTATATTTCAACAACCAGGCCAAAAAAACTCCAAGAATATCTCCGAGCTGGGCTTTCTAACAGAATGGCTGAAAAGTTCAGCATCTTATTTTGTTTGCTCCTTTCCTGTTTGTCCTCACAGCAAACACAGGCTCTGGTATTGAGGACAGTGAGAAAAGGTGAACTACACTGGAAATTGAGGTTGCTCCCTGCTACTGGTGAAACAGGGCAAACTATTGTTTTATGATGAGCAAGACTAATAACTTCTCTGAATGCATTAAATTAAAATGAGAGCAATCATACAGGGATGTTTCTTTTTACTGTAGGGAAGCAGCATCTTTTTATTGTGCGTTCTAAAGATTTCAAGCCATCATGTTGGCCATCTCGAATACATTTAAGAAAAATATGCTTATGGAACAATTTTCTTTTTAACAGTAACTGGAGAAGAAAGCTAGTACAAATAATGGTACATAAGTATACTATTTATAAATGTGATTTATTTATACATCCTTTGTATATTTGTGTATTCAATGAGACCCTAATTTCTCAAGAAACTTATCTCTATATCTTATTTACTCGTCTGGAGTGGCTTCCCCTTTTGAACCAATCAACTAAACATATAATTGTTTAGAAACTCTACAGACTTGCCAAAGTATGAACTCATGCGCATGGAAGGAGCAGAAGTTCAGATTTCAATCTGCCCATGGAGGGCGGCACGTGCTGTCCTAAGCTGCTCTAGTGAAGTTGTTCATTCTAGTTGCTCTCCAGAGGCTCTTTTATTGGGAGAGAAAAAAGATCTGACTGCCAAGAAGGAGGAGGATGCTGTCTGTGGAGATGGATCAAGGCTCTGATAGGGAAAACAGAAGATTTATTTGATCTTCTTTTTCTCCCTGTTTTGTGGGACTGTGGGAGAAAGTGTAAGTCGAAAAAGGGTAACTCTCTGCAAAGCCATACATTCCACTTTGGGCCATACTCTGGCCTTTTAAATCACTATGCTGGGCCACTGAATGCCCCTTTATTTTATATTTCTTTGCCAGTAGAAAGGAGACCCTAATTCCTGGGCCACAGCCTTCTCCTTTTCTTCTGTGCTCCTGCAATCTATCATCCATCAAGCAGCTGTAACCAGGATAGCAGTCTGCTTTACTGACACACAAGTATTCTCTTGCACCTTAGACATAACTCATAAGCAACACTGCATCATACAGCTCCACGCTGGAACAAGCCACAAAACACCATTTCTTTTTACCTTGGGCTAGTCACCAAGAGAAAAAATGTGGATTCCAGGAAAATCTGAGTTTTCCACCTTTCCCCAAAAGCAAGACAAATGTTTGTTATCAGCTGTATGGAACAGGAAAAAAAGACCCACTGCTTTCAATCTTAATTACACACCATCAGTGTGAAATACAGATTACTGAAGAGTACCCTAATGGTCTCACATGTTGTTTAGTACTTGGCAGGATCAGGTTTACAGCAGCCTGTGAGCACAGAAGAGGAGACCACATCTTCCTTGCTCTCACAGCTTCTGGAGTCATTCTCTTAGGATTCTGACTGGTACATATGCTGGGAGCCTCCAGGTCTGCTGTGAAATATGGGACCAATTCTTTCCAGGTCAACTTTACCCTGTGGTAGAGAGGCAAACCAAAAGGTGGCTACATTTTTCTTGCCAGCTACACCTAGTATCCTTCCAACAGGCTTTTGTGGGGCACAGCAGCCATGACAGAAAGCCATTCGAGGCTTTCTGTTTCGTTCAAGTCGCTCTGTGTAAAATGCCAAAACATGCTGCTGACCCAGAGTCACCTTGAGCAGGTGGTGAGGCAGAAATGCTGTGACTCCTGTGAGCTGAGGTCTTGAGAAGCTGCTCAGCAGCAGCAGTTTTGTGCAGCTTCAAGGACATGTCATGATAAAGAGCATTAAGGCATCTTAGAGCCTGACACTGCAGCTTCATTCCCACTGACAGTTCAATATTCTGACAGCATTTCTCAGCACTTTGGAAGTCCACAAACTAGCAACAAGCACTCCTGTGAGCATGCACAAGATGCAAAGGAGCCATGCAACATGACTGACATGCAAGAAAACTCAAGCTAGCCTTCACTCACTTAGATGAGCTGGAATAGGTCATTGCAGGGAAACTGAGAAGATGACTGCTGCTCCCTTCTGCAGAGGTTTGCCATGTGTTATGGCTCATATGGCAAATTCTTCATCGGATTGAGTTTTCTTTCCCTCCTTGGATAGTATATCCATCCCTTCTTCATTCATTATTGGGCATGGTACATATGGAAAGGCTTGGTGTGGAGAGGGGTGGGAGGAGGTGAGGGTGCTGTGCTCAGGTGCTTCCTGCAGACAAACCCTACAGCTTGAAAGCCCTGGCTGCGAGGAAGACATGGTGGGATAGGATGTTAGGTTGCTATTGGCATGTTCTATAAAATATGTGTCTTTTTGACAGATTTTGGGAGATAGTGCAACAGACATGCATATGCCATGTAGCACACTTCTGGGAGCATGGCAGCAATCCAGTGGAGTTACAGATTAAAGCTAAAATGGGATAGGATGTTTCTCAAAGATGTGTACCAGGCACTTAGGTCAGGCCCTATGGATAAAATTTGTAACTAAAAAAAAATTCTGCAGATGTTTTGTGATTTCTCTTGTATTAAACATTACCTGTGTTTTATCTTGATCAGCAGATATTTCTTAGATTAATTATGTCCTCCATGTGTTCTACAACAAACTCAGATTCAAACTCCTGAAGGATGCATGCTAGCAGTTTTAGGGCACAGGTGAGAGAATGATGCAGTTATAGAGACATCTAGGCTATGCTTTCTTGCCCACTGTCAGTTAGATTGATTTTATGCGCAGCATCTGAACATTATTTTGTGGGCAAGATTAGTAAAAAAGGTAGTTGCAATTCTCTGCATATATATTGGGGAGTGGGGGTAGAGGAGAGTCTTGAAATCTCAGACACAACCCAGTCATTTATCCGAGCTGAACTTTTGCCACTAAGCACTCCAGTCTTACTGGTCAATATCTTCCAGAGAAAGAAAACTGTATGGACAGCTCTCTGTATTCTTCGTCAAGGTGTGGTATGAATTCAAAGCACATCTGAAATCTGACAGACAATCTGTATGAGTATCCCGACAGCCATTCCAGCTTGACACCTCTTTGATGTGCAAGAGTACTCTGTCAGCACACTCCCTCTCCTCATGCCTCTGATTTCCAGACATGCAAGTCTTCAGTCCTTCTAGGAGTATCCCACCAAGAGGGCAATGTATGTGTTACCTGTCTGATATTAGGATTTTCCCCTATCCTCCAATTCTGCATTCCTATCGATTGACTGTGTGCTGGCTAGCTGACTAATATACAGAATATTCACCACCTCTAATTGATTGCAAGTTCATCATCCTTTGCCCAGTACCCTGAGCAGATTGCTATTGACATTTACTTATTTTGTAATACTATTTATTGCTATTTGTCTTCTCATCAGCTTTTCTCTTTCCCTCTTCCGTCCTTTTTGCTCCCATTTTACCCTTGCTTCCAAATCTCTGTTTGCCTGTGTCTCTCCTTTTCCTCCTGTTTCTCCTACTCTACTCAGTCATGAACCTTTTTTTTGTTGCTGTGGTCTTGGTGAAACTTGTGCTTGCCACAGCATCCTTTCTCATTGACACCTTTCTGCACCACAGCCTCTTTGTCCTCTGTTCTGGGCATCTCCTCATCCCCTGTTGTTCATGCCCTCAGCAGCTCCCAGGAGGAGACACGGATGGGCTGGCACTGAGCATAGCCTGTGGGAATGCAGGGGACTGAGCCCACACCTGAGTGATGTGCAGTCCTGAGTCCTTCCTCAGAGGCTGCTCAGTTGTGCAAGTCATGGTGCACCCAATGAACCAGATGAGAGAACTGGTAAGAGTTAAAAGCAGGCCTTCCTGCAGTGCAAGGAATGAGATAGCCAGTGTCTGTGCTTTGGAGTGGGAGTATTTTCTACACCCCATTTGCTGACCAGCACTGTGGCTGCCAGCATAGGGACAGGAGTCCTGGTGAAAAAAAAACCTAAAATGAGCAGACATTGTCTGTTGGGTAGTGAGCCTCTTGCTGATGTGCGTGAACTCTTCTACGTGGCAATGGTGCATGTGTGTGACCTCAGGAGGTGACAGCCAGTGGGACTGTGAGCAGAGGCATGCTGATGGGTGTACACTGAGAGCTGTAACCCTCCAGTATGCCCTGCTGCACTTGACACAAGCCCAGCCAGAATGCAGCCCAGAAAAAAGCACACCTGTCTTCAGCACTGCTCATCAACATGCAGAAAGAGCTACCCCTGCACAGCAGGGTACAGCTACTGAGAGCTAAAGCCTAAGAGAGGGGTGCTGGGGCAGCATGTTTGGACATGACCCACAGCCTTATGCATTTCATGTATCAGCACCAGGGAGGTTTGTGCATCTCTTCAGCTGTCTTCCCACTCCCATACATGCTTGGTAGCCGCTGTGTCCCAGGGGGTGGCTGTCACTGCAGCATTGCGCTGCACGGATGTTATTTTACAGTCAGGAGGAAAGGGCATAGACAACTGGCCCCCAGAACTCCCAGAAATCAAAGGAAAGTTACTAGGGACAGTCAGAAGGCTCAGGAAAATAAAAAAATCAAAATCCAAAACAGAAAAAAGAGGTTCATTTTAATAACTCAGAGCCTTGCATTCCTATATGTCTTAGAAGGAGTTATACTGCTCTTTGACCTTTAAAAATAGTTTGGGTTTGGAAATCATCATAGTGCAGATCTTCCTTTACTGGGAAGTTGATAGCAAGGTGTGAAAAAAAAAAAAAGAGCAGACTAGGATCTGGAATCAAAGGCAGGGAAGCACTTAGAGAAGTGTCGACAAGAAGTGCTATATGGATACCACATTGAAAGGACTGGCAGATTTCTATCTAAGCTGTTTCTCCTCCTGGTTGCATTTGTCTCCCAGCACAGTGCTTCTTCATCTGTACCATCCCTGTGACTGTGATGACACTTTCAGGGAAGACTGTGTTTTGAGCAGAAGTGCACAGTCCTATCTACCTTTTGTGCTCATAGGACCCTATCCGAAGCAGCAAGTTCAGGTCTGTGCAGTGCAGAAAAGGGGCAGATGGGAGGTGGGGTGACCATAGCTCAAGTCCACTCATGTTTTACTCCTCCTTTTGACCCACGATGGAAACAGATCAGGTCGAGCTTCACTTCTCATGCAGAAGCTTAAAGATACCAGTTCATAGGCTTAAAGCAAATACCTGTGGATGCCCAACAAGACAGCTGAGCATTTTCCTCTTCTAGTGGGAGCTGCTCTTGCCAACACAGTGCTGCAAGGCAGCACTTTGGCCATAAAAAAATTAAAGGTGTTTCTCCTGCCCAGCATATGCCAGAAAAAGTACAAAAAACAGTGTGCTTTTTTTTCAGTTAATTTGCTGGACAAATTGTGTATAATGAAGAAATGGCACAGATGGGGCAGTTGAAATGAAGGGTGTACAGAAGGGAAATCTGTGAGAGATCCCCGGGCAGGTCACCTCAGACCTTGAACAGGGGAAGAGCATCTCCCTGCATCAACCTCCACATCTGCCCAGTGCTGAGGACTCCCAACAGAGGAAGAGATGGTGTGGTGCCCAACGGGCTACTAAGGCCACACAGGTCACCCTGATTTCAGTGGAGGGGACAGGGAGAGTGGCTGCTGGCTGGGGACCACCGTGGCTGGCTGGCACAACGGACCCAGCAGGCGCCAGTGCTCCACTGCAGAATTTGGCGGTCACCCCTCTGCAAGCAGCAGGCAAAGGGTCAAAAAGGAACCAAAAAAAGACATTTTAAATTGATCTCGGAAGACGCAGCAACACAGATTTTGAAATCAAAACCATAGTTCTGACAAATTAATAATGATCGAAATTTGATTCATCATTCTTATTATTTAACTTTAGGTGGGAGAAGCAAAATTTTCCAGAGAGGAAGGATATATAGTTGAGTTCAGGTGTGATGCAAAAGTAGTTTAAATTACCCTTCCTTTATCTCCATTTTTATCTTCTTTTAAATGAAAAAGAGCATTACTTTATCTTTTTTTTAAAATCAAATTGGTAGAATTTAGGCTTTGAGCAGGAAAGTAGACATCTTCACCGTAAATAAAAGATGGTTTGTGGAAGTTTGTATTTGACAGCTCTCTTCAAACAGGTAATCAGATTAAATAAATGCACCAATTATGCTCTCCAAGTTAACAGTAAGAGAGGTAACAATTACATACAGGAAGGCATGACGTCACTGGTTTTGATGGTTTTCTCTGTGGTTTTTACTTCTCCTTTTGGTGAAAGTGAGACAACTGTGATTTCTTTCATTTCCACTCTCTTCAGAAATTGTGAAAGTATCTGTCTTTCTTTTTATATCAGCATCTTCACTTTGCTGTTGATTCAGAAGCAAATCCAATTGTACAAACAGATTAAGGCTGAAATGAAACATAGCTAGAAAACAGCATTTTCCTCAACCAGTATTTTATGCACAAATCACCAAGCCACAGAACCACAAAATAGTTGATGCTGCAAGGAACCTCTGTGAACCTCCTAGTTCCCCCCTCTGCTGCTCAAAGTAGATGACATATGGGGACCAAAAAAATAGTAGTGTACTCTGCCTGTGACTTCAGTGAAATGTATGCAACAATTTCTGTAAAATCCTAGCACTTAGTACATCTAATGAATAGTCATTGTTTAGATATTTTGGAATACAGATGGCATTCAGAATTCATGAAATGGGCCAGAAACACTAATCTTCATTCCAGAAATTAGCAACACAGATATAAAATCAAATTAATACCTGTATACTCGTGACCCAAACAATAAGGTTTTGACATAACAGCACACAAATTAAAAAGTACTGAGCAATTTTCCTTTAAGCAGAATGCAGTGCATTGCTTTTGTGCTTGCAAGCCCCTGGCTGTGTGAAGCCTCCTGTATTTTCATCGTTTCCTTAGCCACCAATTTATTTTACACATAGGAGATGTTGATGACTCTGCATCAACATTTGGCTACAGACAGCAAGTACAGTGATGTTTTTGAAGGAATATGCAAAAGCAGCTGCATCCACTGTTTCTACGCAGGAACACCTGGGAGCAGGACACTGACCTTGGCTGGTCTGTGTCCTGTTCTGAGCCACTGACCCTTCCCTGTGCTCACTCTAGGCAACCAAGCCCCTAAACATTGCTTTAGATGCAAGATTTTATATGCCCTGGTTTTAGCCACCTGACCTTCCTTGGATCCAGCTCTTCATGTCTGCTCCTGAGCTACATCACACTATTGGATGTAGCTCAGGAGCAGCTGTGCTTGTGCCCACACATGGCTTTGCCTGAGCAAGCAAGGAGCAGCTGTCCAAAGTAATTTGCTTTGGGGACAGGCAGGCTGCAGCAAGGCTCTCCCTCCTTACAGGTCTTTGCCATTTAATCCAGCAGTTCCAGATTTATCTGAAGACTCTTTCTTCAGGTTAAGATGCATTGAGATTTTTGGTTCTTGTTTTTCTCACAACCCACTGGGAAATGTTCTTACCCTCTGTTTCTTGCCACCTCTCTGCCAGCAGTCACCATCCTCAGAGCAGAATCAGGACAACATCCTCAGCCTCTGTTTTAAGAGTGGAATGTCCTGGGGAATGATGCCTGAGGCAATAATGCTCTAGATGGCTTCTCCATGCCTGCTGTACCTGGCCCTGTGCTGCTCATTATTCAGGTCTGAGCTCCTGTGATTTCCATTCAGGCAGTGGAAAGCAAAGCCTTGCAGATTTTGGTTTGCTCAAGACATTCCTCTGTGAGTGGCAGCAGTAGAGGGACTGTTGCACAAGCAGTTCCAACATCTGCTTGACAAACAGGACAGCAGAGGCAGTGAGGAAGAAAGTTGTAAGTCACACAAATGACTAAGTGAATGGCTAAGCCACCTCCAAACATCTACACAGTGATATGACTGCCATGTCAGTGGACACATGCACAGCCAGGGACACTGCCTTCAAACACTGGCTGGTTTGGCTCTAATAACTGCCATACCAAAATCAGATAAGACTCAATATTATATAGGAATTTAGTCAAATTCAAAAACAATCAGATCTTACCTTAAGCATTTTTAAAAGAATCAAAGAAGAGGGATGTCCGTTGTTTAGCAAGTGAGATACTTTTGCTGAAACCTGTAAAATTGTAATTGAAAATGTTAACCTTCTGTGTGCTGAAGTAAAACTACCATCTGACAACCTGATTGTCTTAGGAACCATGATTAAAGCGTTCTTCTTAGAATTATGTTGCTCAATGGCTGAGTACTTAAACAGACAGCCTTCTCTGTGCTTTTGAAAATCACACTGACAACCTTGAAAATCTAGTTGCTGCTTTTCCCTGCCTCTACTGTCAGAGCTGTTTATTAATTTGGTAAGAAGTGTGAAAACTTTATTTACCAAGAATTATAGATAACTGATTCTTTTCATCATTAGAGTAAATACACTCTAAACAGACTCTAAATTTACAATCTACTCTAAAAACCAACTTCATAAAATGTTATTTGGACAGCAAATAATCCTAGATTGACCCACCATGTGCACATTCACATGCATTTGATATGCCTATTTTCACACATCAGATTAGGGAACATAAAAAGACCATGGCATTTTATGCCATAGAAGAATAGAGAGCGGGGAAAAAAGGAATAATAAATTTCTGAAGGTAGCTGAAGTCTGAGAACATATCAACTCTTTCAGACTTTTGGATTCATACAAAGTAAAACCTAGGATTGCAGCCAATAAGGCAGATGGTGATCTGCTGGTCATCGCATCTCTTGAACAGACTTAAGCTCCATTGAGGATGCCTAGTCAGAGGCTGGTAGGGGTGATTTTTGGTGCTGTGACTTTTCTCTACTCAAGGTAGATGGCCACAGAGATTTTAGATTTTTCTTATTCTTCTTTGGGCTGACTCTCCTTGCTTTCCAGAATATCCATCCAAAATATTTTGACAAATCTGGTATGAGGCCTATCCTGAAGTCATGTGAGTTACCAAAAACTTTCAGGTCAACGCTCTAACTAATATCAACTTTGAAGAATTCTGCTGTAAAAAGTAATTTAAATATAGTCAGTGTTCTGCTTCCCACAGTGACTCACTGCCCCAATTATGTACAAAATCCTTAGACAGAAGACCATTTTGCGGAAACTGGTGTGGTCTTATCTTGCTGAAAAGTCTTGAGATAACATTGTGTCACCAATGTAGAGAAAGTTCAGCATAAAAATAGAAGTCACTACTTATTAAGGAACTATGATAAACATTCATCACCAAGCATGTGCCCATCAGAGATATTTAGCATGTTTATTTTAAAGGTAAGTTTCACTATGGTGATTTTTTTCCCAGAAACAGCTGATAGATATATAATGTTTTACTAGCACTTGAATGGGCTCCAAGCCAAGCTGTTGGTCAAGTCAAAATTTCATCTTGCAAGAGAAAAGTTTTTTAAAGCTGCACAGGAGTGAAATTCACGTGAAGGAATAAACTGTATATAGCAGATTTGCATTCCTTAGATTATCTTCCTGCGCTGGAAATCACAGCTCTGTGTTGTTGAGATTGAAAAATATAGCAAATACTGTAGAAGTTTCCTCCATAATGTTAGTTTCACTGGGAGCTGCATTCATGGGAATGTTACTATCTCGCAATACCAGCAGCAGCAGAAAATATTATTTCCATGAATCCACACAGACATTTACATCATTCTCTCCTTGAATCCCACAGCAAGCCACCTTTTGTTTGAAGTCAGAACAAACAGAAGAAAATAAACATTGTGCTGGTGAATGTGATTAACAAGGCATAAAACATTACAGCCATGGTGACTCTTAGATGGGAATAGAAGCATAAATGCCAACTAATTCTTTGTCTGTCCTGAAAACCAGGGCTAAATCATCCTGTTGGCAGAACTACTAGTGCTACAAGTACTCTTACAGGGAAATGTCCCATGACGGAGTCTCTCCAAGGCAGATTTCGTCATTTACCCACAATAAGAAGAGAAGAGCAAACAGAAAACTGCTCAGAAACTGCCAGTGCTGAGAAGGAATGACTCTGCAGGCTGCATATGTAGATTAACAGAGGGAGACCATCAGGAGCTATGACTCAGAGACAGTTTCAAAGCTGTGCATGAGATTTGGGCAGAAGCCTTCCTCCAGAATTGCTTAAAAACTATTCTTATTTCTTTAGTCTCTGTCCTGACACAGTTTGTCATCTTTATCTCTGCCCATGCCCCTTTCGTCTACATGCTTTACGTTGCATCTCTTGCCTGGACTAATTCTTGTCCTATGGTCCCTCATTTTTAAGTCTTTATTGTTTATATTTATGTTTCTTCTTCCTCCACCAGAAGGCTTGACCATGGAGTATTTGATATGCCAGCAGCCCCTGACTAGGGCTTTTACAACAGTCAGAACCGAGGGAAGCCTAGGCTAATGGACAATTGCTGGAGCTGATGATTATATCTGTGTGAGTTTCTACACCTGCCTGAGCTACAATTCCCACAACAATACAGAGGGAACGCAGGTACTGTGTAAGGATCCGCCTTTATCTACAGATAAAGTGGCACCAGGAGCATCACTGTAAGGAACAATCAGACTTTGGGTCACACAGTTTTACTCCCTTAAGTTAAACTTGTGACAAACATGGGGCAGTCAAACAAATATTCATACATTTTTACTTACATAGCCACATACATATGTGTTACAGCCAAGTATTAAAATTCTTATGCATCCATGATTTCACACTGACTTTGCGCTGTATTTATATCACTACAAAAGAGGCTTAAAAATTCGCCAGATTTTCAGCAAGAGTAAATCAGTTTAGCTTCACTGCACTGCATTGCCTTGACTTTGGTGAATTTAATTCAGACATGAATCATGGAAAGCCCACTTACTTGTACCAGTTAAAAATCTAAATTTAAGACACTAGTAAAACATCTACTGCATGTATCTCTTTGTATCAAAACAAGCTTGGGGGGAAAGCAAACCAATGAGTCTATCTCTACACATACTACTTTCCACAGGACTGCCAAAAAATTTTTGTTTAGAAAATGTACCTGACATATGAAATTCATAGGAATCCAACAAAAAACTGTTAAAATTGCCTCTCTGCTGCTAATTGCTTCTTCTAGCTCTTATCCATATGACTAAGGTTTTGCTTTATCTGATAGTCAGAGTTCTATTATGTATTGGTAAAGGAATTATTTATATTAAACTTAGTAATGAAATAATCGGCTGATTTCTTCCCATCTAAAGGACAGATCCATTTGTATTTAGTTTGCTTTTTTTTTCTTCAATGCTGTGAAAGAAAATGCACTCATTTTTTAGTGAGCTACAAAGTAGATTTAAGCTGATACTCACTGTCACTGTGTAGAGGGCAAATTGCCAGCACTGCTGACATAAATGAGCACATAATCTGAATAACCCTTAAGACTCTCTGCAATCTATTCTGGCTTCCACGGTGGCTTTGTGGACTTTGCTGCTAGCTCATCTATCAGACATTTTCCAGCAAGATCTCTCAGGTATAGTCTGAGCTTCTAGGACCTCTTCTCTGCTTCGTGCATAAATTTGAGGTTTTTTACTTTAATTGCAGCTCAAGTTTTTCTGAGGAACTCCCAACAGTGTGGTGGAGTCCTGCCTTACAATGTACTGCTGCTGAAATCCAAACACACTTTCACCGACCTTCCTCTGCAACAAAACTCTTCACCCGCCAGTAGTACACCACAGGAACATATTGTGAGTGGGGAGCTCCTCAAAAAGTCCTTTTTGGGAGAATTTGATAAGGCAAATGGTGTGCTGGGGCTGCTGCTGCTGGCGCTGAATATGGTAAAGGCACTTGCACCTCCCATTTTCCCTCTCCAAAGGAATGGAAACTATTTGGATCAGCACTTGCCTAGGTCCCTGGACATTATTTAGGGTACTTGACAGGGTGGTGTCCATGGGTCTGCCCAGAGACAGCTAATAATAGCTGTGTTTACTAACACCTCTCACATATGACAGCCAAGGGCAAGGGCAGCAAGACAGGTAGTAGGGGGTGAGTGGAGAGGAGAAGTCAGGAGACTGCTTCCTCTTTCGGCTTCATTGAGTCACTAAGCATCTGCTTCCTTCTCTGTACAATGGGAGTTTCTGAGTTCATTCCCAATTTTGATAGCTGGATGAAAAGAGGTGATGCACATTATGATTCATTTTCATAAGCAGCTATTAGGCTTGCTCATGGTTTTGAAAAGCTCTGTCAAAAAGTAAATCAATGAGATGATGATCTGACTCCTTCCCCCGCTCTGTAAAGACTCCGTAGACAGTGGACACTGAACTTTCTCATACAGCAGGTTTACACCCCACTCTGAGATATGGCAGTTTCAACAGTGCAGTCAAACTCACCGGTTGGGAATGTCAGAGAAGAGTTGTATTCCCACAAGGAAACTTGTTTGCCTGACTTGGATATTCAAATTGTATCAGATAGGATCAGAATCTCCCTCTGCAGTAGGCGAATTTCCTTGTACTGTGGAAGGAGTAGCACAGTCATTTGTTCAGGAGCATGACATCATTAGGTACTTCAGCACAGGAACAAGATGAGTGCCAAAACAGGGTAGACTGGGGCACAGCTTGTGAAAATGTCAAGCAATGGAGGATCCACCACAACATGACATGAGACTCTGGAACATGCATCTGTGTCTTTTCTTCTTCCTCATGGTTCACATATGTGTGTGCCATGCTCATCCTATAAGAAAACATAGTATAATAAATGTGGTGGATTGATCAACCTGAGTTTTTACCCAGCATTCTCTCCCCAGGAAGGGCCAGGGAGAGGATATTTGCTGCAGCCGACACTACTCTGAGGAACTGGGTGTCCCTCTGCTCCCAGGGATGTGGTAGCAGTGAGCTTTAAGCACATCATCTTCCCCCCTGCCCTACACCAGGCTCCTGTGCCCACTCCAGCCCCATGGGGGCCAGAGATGGCACATCATGAACAGCACAGTGACTGAAATACTTTGCTCCAGGGTATGGGACTTTCCACACACAGGGTGTGGGGTCTGGCACGGGATGAGACTTGAGGTATGTGATATGGAAAGGATTTCCTACTGTTGCTTCTAAATTAAGGAAGAGAATAATTTCCAGGGGTTGATTCTAAACAATGAGGATAGAATCTTGTCCTGAAGTGCCCTTTGTGAGTGAGAGCCTCTCTTAAACAACAGAGAAGTTGTAGTGAGTGTGGCTTTCCCAGCCTCTGTGAGCATCTTGTTATCAGCCAGAGAAGTCTTTGAAGATTCTGATTAAGGTCTGACTTCACCTAAATATCTGCTGTCAGGAAAGATATGTAAGTGTAGCATGAGCTGAGTTATAGTCTTCCTAAAGGGGAACTCAGCAAATATTTAACTGTCTTCTAGAATGGGTAAGGTTAGGCAAAGAAAAGCCAGTAAAAGAAAGAAGAAAAGGAAGGAGGAAAACAGAACAGAAAAAAATTGAAAAGATAGAGTGGGAAGAGGAACTTTCTCCTAAAATGGACAAGGTTTTATTTTATTCTACCCTCACCCCTTCCCTATGTATCTATCAGAAGTTCAATATTGCTTTTGTTTTATCACTGAGCATTGAGCATGCCAAATTGCTTTGCAAGAAGTCTTGAACCACAAATGAACACAACACAAGTTACAGTCACTAGAAAATCCATTTATATCAGGGACTAAAGATCATAGTGGCTTTGCTTGAAAAAACATTACATCAGTAGCAAGAAGGTGATTATAACGTGTTAGGCTGGGTGCTTAACTCCCTAATTCAGTTTGGGTCTGGTGTAATTTTATTTTTCCATCACTGGTGTGGAACCTAGAATAACCCTTTTAAATCTTCTGTAGAGTTAATCCAACAGGCTGCTGTACAGATATCAGAGCAAGGATGGGCAGTTGCAGTCACTTTAAGATGTTTCTTAATGAAAATAATTATATTTAAAAGGAATTACACTTTCTGAAGACTGTTTTTTCTCTGCTCAGTCTAATGGAGCTCCTTGAGCTCAAGAAATTATTGCATGTGACAGTATGAAATTGCTATTTTCTTTTAAATCTCTTTCACTTTCTTACCCTTGCTGAAATGCTGGTATTGTAACACTGATATATCTGCTTCCCAGGGACAAATGCAAGTAACTAGGCCTTTGAAACATTTTGTAAATATTTCTGAAAGCACATTTAATACTCCTACATAATTTTTCTCTTTTCTGAAGTGTATATGCTGTATCTTGTTCTGTGACAGAAACACCAAACTGGCCACTGAGCAATGGTGTGGGTCAGAGGAATTTTTAACCATGCCCTCTCTGACCTAAACTACTGTGTTTAACAATAACAGAACAGCCTATAATTCTTAACAATAGAAGAGTTATCATATATATATACAGTCTTCAGACCCATTGCAAGCAATCTGTGATTCACTGCAAACAGCCATCACTTCTTTCCTTAAAGCTGTTTTAGCATTTCCTCCATAAGCAACCCACCAGATCATTAGGACTGAACTTTAGACCATCCCTGACATACCTTAATACATTGCTTCTTGGCCTAAAAGCCTGATGTGGGAAAAAACCCCAACATGATATATATTTATTTCCATTTAGAGATACTTGTGAGTGATTAGAAGCTTCTTTGCACTTTCAGACATCAAAGGACTGGTTTTAAGGAATGAAATTAGTTGTATTACTGCAGACAGAATTTATTTCTCCTTAAGATATTCTATGTTTTTTAAAGAGACATATGGCTAGAAAGAATGCTACTGTGCATTGAAGGACTTGACATAAGGAATGCTGTCTTAATATGCACTTCTTAAAATTAATCTGTTTTGTACTCTCAAATGAAACAATACAATACTGGAAGTTCAGGGAGAACTCAATACAAGAAGTACACTCTGATATATGCAGAGTTAACCTTTGTGCTAGGAGGCTCTGGAGGACTTGGTCTGTTCTCCAACTCCCACAGCCAGAAATATAAACTATTGTTCTTCTGGATGCTAGTATCTCCTTTCTAAAAAGTCAAAATATGCTTGCAAATGCAGTGTCTTAGTTCTTACTTCCAAGCTAGAAAAAGTGCATTATGGTGAGAGAGTGGGTTGTCTGTTTAGCTAGTTAAAAAGAAGATAAACTGATGTCTCTTTAAACTAGCAGGTAAGATATGAGTGTCTTAAATGAGAGAAAATAGAATGTACCAAAGGGCTATTCAACAAAACAGAGAAGTGTGACAAGTACTAGTGACTGGAAGTTGCATTTGGGCACATTGGATACGACACATCTCTCAGCAGCAAGGATGATTAATGGCTGGAACAAACCCCATGAGGTTCTTTATCCTCTGCCTCTTGCCATCCTGAGTTCAAGCTTTTATGAAAGATGGGACTTCACCAAATGTAAGTCACTGAATTACTCTAAAGACTAGCTGAGTTAAATTCTACAGTTTGCTTTAAACAAACCAGAACAAATGTGCTGCTCATTTTCCCCTCATACCGATGAGTTTTTCCATTGCTCCTTCTGCACAGTGGCACTTGTACCCCAGTCCATGCCTACAGCAGAGCATTTTATGTCTCCTTAGCAGATAAAGTATAGTGAATTCATGCAATCTGAATCAAAAGTTACAGTGAGAAGGAACTTAAATATTTTCATACTGCCTTCTCACAAAATGAAGTTAGATTAAGGTCAATAACTGCATGGAAATCCAACATGGGATTGAGACTTCAAAAGACCCTACTCACACTGAACTGTCCATGTCTTGGGATGACCACACTGCCCTAGCTGTAAAATGCTGCTAGCAGCATGCCCTGGCAGTGAAGAGGTCTACCAGACCCCTTGGCTCAGCATCATGCTCAGTGAGGTTTGCAGAGCTCCCTGCTGTCACAGAATCCTTGCTAGCAACAGGCAAAGTGGCCATTGCAGCCCCCTGGGAATGCATGGCGGTGAGCACAGCATCACTGGTCACTGTGCCCTGGGGCCAGGGCTGAGTAGACAGAGCCCCTGGAAGGGAAAACCCATAACCTGGCAGCATGCCCCAGCTTCAGGCAGTGCCTCTAGATGCTGGTGATCTGTCACACTAAGCAGTTTACATCCATCTGCCATAACCATGTCAGGCGAAGCAATTTTGCAGAGCCTTTCTATTGAATTCCTGTATTTGGATAGGTGTGACTGGGAGGCAAAGAACGCATTTTTCAAGCCTCATGGTCTAAATTTGTAAATGATGACTTGAAGGTGCCTTTGATGACTCGGAATTTATGACATTTTGGAAAACAGGTCATTAATCTAGGTTCCTATTTCTGTGCATGTGTTTCTAACTTTAGTCAGAGAGCAAGAAAGTAGTATCTTCCCATTTTTAAATTCAGGAGATCTTTCACTTACAGAGCTGTACTCCTCCATAATCTTTGTCTACAATCAACTTTGAATTCTTGATTTCTCATTTCATTGGCCTGCAGGGTTGGATATGAATAAACTCCCTTGGGATATATGCCTTGGAAACGGTACTTTCTTTGTGTCAGATCTACTTCAAACTGTTCATGGCTTGGTTTTCTTTTTTGTCTGGTAACATCTAAATGCACTTTTACAATGCAAAAACAATGTAGGGACAAATTTTGCACTTAGAAAAACTGCATTTGTGAAAGTTTGTCTGGGAGGTGTTGATCCTGAAGGTGCTTACAAGGTAGAGCATGCTGTCTTTAGGATTTGCTTAAGCAAATAAATTCCACAGTGCCTTGCTGGATAACATTAAGTAAGGACACTCTTACACATTTCTTAACTGACCTATGGGTCTCATTAACAGCAAGGTGTAGCTGCTATTGTGTCAGCCTGACCATATTGGACAGGAGATTGGTCTGATTTTTCCATTCCCTGTTATTGTACAAAATTACACTCATGGGAGAGAGAGCCAAGGATAAAAAATGATTATTGTACCAGGGTCTGATAGTCCCACTTATTTTCCAGTAAGCTTTAATATTAATTACATGGTGATGCAATCTTCCCCTGCTGTTTTGAGCTGTGCTCACTGCTTTACATGTACACAAAAACATGGTCCCTGCCTCAAACCAATACGCAAATCCCAGCACATCCTGAAACACAGTAACATATAAAGGACTATAATGACCAAACAGAAAGGGGAAAGATGTGGAAAACAGGGTAAAAATGTGAGGTTTGTGGTTAGCATAGCAAACAGAGATCCAACAACAGCGAGTGCATTATCCACATGCTAGTACTTGACAAGCTTCGCAACAGTAGTGAATTTAGAAAGGTCTGAGAGAAATATCTTTGTGATTTTGGCTGGGTGTCTTCCCACAATAAAGGAGTAGCATGGGATAAAGGTCAGGGCATCTGACCAAAAAGAAAAAAACAATTAAAAAAAAGGCACAACCTGGTATTAAAGATTGATCTCACAGACAAGAGTTTCAAAGTGTAAGTATCGAGTATTCCTGCACTGGCAGATGTGGTATTGAGCATAGACATCACATAGAGCTGTCTAGGAGGTCAGACAGAAAAGAATTTCACCTGGATAAGTTTAGCCACCTGAAAAGAACACACTTCAAAATGCAGTCCTGGTAGCTCTATTTCTGCAATGTAAATCTACTTCCTAATATGTTCCTCATGGCTATTTCCTTCTTCACCCAGTTGGGCAGGGCTGAGCTGTGACACCTGGAAACTGAAACCCAGGTCCTTTATTGAGTTTGAGACATTTGTTTTAAAACGGGTGGAGAGACTAATTTTCATGTAAATGACATGACTGATAGAGTTGTACAGCACTTGAGAGAAAAATAGTATAATTGGCTAAAGCAATGCAGGGCTTGGAGGTGAAGCCTATGACAAAATCAACAGACTAAAGCTGTTAGGAAGATGAAGGGTAGCAGAATTACCCTCAAAGGAGGACTCATCTCACTTCTCTCTAGCCTTCTAAAATTATGGTTTAATCCTGTTCACAAGATACGTGTCAGTTGTTCTCTTTATTACCTATAGAGGAGTTTATACTTACCCTCTTGTTATAACTTTTAGACAATTTAGGTTAGCTAATATAAATCCCACTGTAGGTTTGTACACACGAGTTCCCTGGTGCTTTCTTTTACTTTTCATTTGTACATACAAACTCCTATTCCATACTTGTTCAGGACGAAGACCTCAAAAATGCAGAAGCATTACTATGAAAAACTTGTAGAAGGGAAGATGGACTTTTCCTTTTCTTTTTGCTTTAATTTCACTGGTTTACATTAATGTTTTCACTTAGAAGTTTCCTGAAGTATTTGTTTTAAGGCTGAAGCTCTCCACATACAGAACTCAGGCATATTGAGTTAAAAGAACCACAATTGCTGGACCAAATAAATGAATATCTATTACATTTTCAGCTCACTGGCTATTTCTACATGGAAAACCTTTTGGTGCTTTTGGACTTGTTCTAAAAAAGTGAAATAAAACCAAAAAGAGCCAAGAGCATACTGACCCAGTTTGCTCCCAAATCAAACTTTTCTAACAAAAACTGCTCAGATGTGGCCAAATGACTTCTGCTAATAAGTGAAATGTACATAGGAATAATAGTCATCATGTGAATGTGAAGGAAGATTAAAATTAATGCTCTTTAAATTTTCTATACTATGTATGCTTTGAAAAGCGTTATTTTTTCAGTCAAATAATTACAGGGTGGAGAGAATGTGAGGCCAATGGCAGGAGGTTAATTACATGACCAAACACCCACTACATCTTGCTCAAAGAGCCCTGAAATGATTATACATTGTTGTAACTAATAGCCTAGTCTGGACTGCTGGATGGAGGGCTACCCTCAACTTAAAAGAAATGCATAACTTCTACCTAAGAATCTTTACTATTTTAAAAAATTGCTGTATATCACAGAGAGATTAGCTAAATTTCTGGAGACAGGAGATGCCAGTTTATTTACACAGTCCACGAGAATTTTATATAGACTCTTACTCTTATGACCAGCCAATTTCTCATCTTCTTTCAAAAAACAGCAGTTGGCAAGAAAATACTTTAAAGTAGACATCTGTAATTAAAAATAAAAACTATCTGAAAGCTTTATTCATACCTGCAGTAACTCTGAACTTCGCTTTAACTGATTCCATTTTAGATTATATTGGATAAAGCCAAGATTTATCAACTGATAATCTAATGTATATACCAGTCATTAAATTTCTCCTCTATACTTCTACTTTGGAAAAAAACACTCCCTGGATGTAAAGACTTTTCAAGAAAAACATTCATTCAATTCAAAAACATTTATGTGAAAATTAATCCAGCAGATATTGCAGTATTAGGACAACACTGAGTGCTAACCTCTTAGCGGGACCTGACTCTCTTCCCATGTGCTTCTGATTTCCAGTTGTTCACCTGAGGACAAACACACATCTTCCTGAAATCAACCTGAATGCCCATGTGCTACAAGACAGTCAGACTCTCATCCAACTCACTGAACATGGATCACAGCACAGATCAGTAAAGGCAGGACAAAGGCTGTCTGTGCTCTGAACCTACAAACACAGGTATGCCTGAGCACCCCATCCGGCAGAGAACCCTGCCTTGCAGCTAGATGCACAAGAAGAGCTTCCAGGCTCTTTCTCTACTGCTGTATGGTCCCCTGGGCCACTTAGGAATCCAGATCCACTCCTTCATGCCCAACTATCTGTAAGTTAAGTGGTTAGCAAAGACAGGCTGTGAAATGGATAGCTGATAGACAACTCCTGGGCATGGACTAGGAAAGAGTGTGCAACCACTCCAGCAAGCAATTTGCATGCAGCCACTATGCTTTAGAGCTAAAACAATTTTAAACTATGGAGGGGGTCAGGCTAGGTCAGTTGGCTGTAGGGCTAGAGAAAGGTCCTTACATTACCTATTTTATTAGTACAAATGTAACTCTAGAGGTTTTGATCCAGGAAATGTTTACTAATAAATTACTTTGAAAGATCCATACATAATAAAAATGAAGCATCTTCCTTAAGGGAAGATTCTTGACAGTTTTTTAATTCATCCATACATAAACCAAAAAGATACATTTATTAAGATAGCTGCCATTTTATCCAGTAATGTGCTTCTCCCTCCCTAAAAATAGAGCAAGGATAATTGAACTGAAACACCTAAAGATTTCCAAAACCCAATTACATAACTTGCCACACTTCCTCTGTTTTCTTCTTTTACTTGTATTTCAAAGAGGTCAAGGTTATTAAATATAGGCTCCTGCCTTAATACAGTAAGAAAATCAGGAACTAAACACATAGTAAAGATTTTTCATATAACATGAATTTGCTTATGTAGCCTGCATATACTATGTTTACCAATTCAGGTATGAAACTGATACGTCATTGTACACAGTGTGTGCAATTCTTGATAGTGCATTAAAAATACTTTTTTTTCTCCCTGATTTATGTGTGCTTATAGTGTCCAAAGCTGCAATCCTTATTCTGGATGATTTATTTTCCTCAGTGGGTGTGTCATCTATGCAGAGACTGCAGTTTGATGACTTGGGTTTGTTGATGTTGCTCTAACATAAGGTTTTGCACTGCACTGTACAGCTCTGGTACCTCTGCTCTCAAGAGACATGCACACTTGGGAAGCCATGAGAAGGGTTACTTTAATAATTTTGGCCTTACATATGAATTTATAACTTTTAGTAGTTTGCTGACTTACACAGTGTGGTACTATAGATCAGATGCATGCTGCCTCGGAAAATTAATGCTGCATTCTGGCAACCATATGGGCAGCTGGCAAGCAGCCAGGAGACCAGCAGAGCATGACCCTACCTTCATGCAAACCTTCCCTATGCAAGAGAATGGTTTGCATGGACTGCACTAGCCAAAGAGGAGAAATAAAAGGATCCTGTACGTGGTTGTTGCTCATAACTATCAGATTCCGCAGGGACCAATGTATGCCAATGTGATTAATGAGGAGCTGCACAGACAGCAGACAGACCCTTGTGGCAGGTAATCACAAGGGCACTTGTGACTTCGTGATGTCCAGGGAATGAAGAGGATTGTAAAGCCTTCCTTTTATACCTATGTTTCCTTTTATGGTTCTCTCCTCTAGTTGGTGCTCTCACCTGTGACAAAATTTAGCTTCCAAGCTCTACAGGGAAAGGCATTTATCTTATTTGTTCTGTAAAATGCGTATTATACATTGAGTGCTGAACAAACAATCAGAATAATGGCTTACAGCAGCTTAGTTATCTTTAGCACCTTGGAAAAGAACTGTTCAGCAAGAAAATAAATTAAAAAAAATTACCATCACTTGCAAGGAAAGCAGTTTTTGTTTCCTGTTCTTTTGCTTCACTTACCCTATTATTTCTTATCAAGCGTGTGATCTTCTAAAGGCTTAAATCTAACTCTGCCACCAGCTTGAGTGGGAATACCTGCAGGAATGATAGGCTGAATTTAAAACTCTTCAAATACAATTGTCTTCTCATTGTGTAAATGATTAAAAATCCACAAAGAATAGAGAGGAAAATTTAATTTAATGGTTTCAAGTAACTTTATGCATTACCTTAAATGGAAGATGCTTTGATGATAGTCAAACACAACAATGCTTTTTATACATATAATGCTTTCTATTCATAAATATCTATTTTTTTTACAGCTCTTCACAGGAATCATGTCACTTTCCAGGCTCTATAGCAGCTGTTTTACTTCTCATTGCAATGGCCCTATGGAAAAAAATAGGGATTGCAAGTGAAACAGCACACATTTTCCACTGTAAACTAGCTGGTACGCTGTAATTTCATGCTTTACTTTCCTGCACACTTGCTTTTCCAAGGAAATCAGGGCCTATGTTTTATCTTCCACAGTACAGTCTCTATATGCCGGTCCCACTGGTTCACTCAGACATCTAAATCTTTATCTGCATTAGTATTTTTCTTAAATCCTGATTCTGTATAAAGATGCTGTCATTTGACTGTTGATGGTGACAACTTGTTCAGCAAGTACAAGCAGGCTTGCTTTTTTTCAGTGCTGCTTCAGCACTGACCAGCTCACAGCAGAATTAATCAGCAGCCTAGTTGCTGCTGGTATCTGACCATCAGTAGCATTTCCATTTCTCCTGCTACACAGAAATACATAATAGTCACTTGGGATTTCAGAGAAGTGACATCTAAACATTATTAGCCAGCTCCAATTCTGCTCCATCTGACGGATTTGTTTGTATTCAGGCTGGAGTCTAGCTATGGTTTAGAAATGCTGACTAGACACAGTTAAAACAGAAACAAATAAATTCTCAGCTGATTATGTACATCGTGTGGGTCCACCACAGTGGTAATTTCCTTCCTGGTGCTCCCTGGCATCTGAAAACCCAGGCATGCCATCAACACTAAATCAACTACTTCCAGTAGCCAGTTTTCCCAGAGCACCTCTTTTCCAATGGAAAACCGATCTTATAAGAGCAAAATGATGACCTGTGAACACTCTGTAGCTAATTCTCCTTTCTAATCCTGAACCAATACAGCCACTGTTTCTCATCCTGTGAATTGAACCAACCCATTTTGCCAATATGCAGACAGAACCAAGCATACAAACCAGCACAACAATCCACAAATGCCATCTGTGACAGAGCACATTGGATATCTGCCTTGGGTAGTGAGCTATCATTTCACAGATTTTACAAGGTTTCTGGGAGGCATTGCAAAACATCCAGTGCTATCTAGTAGCACACTCTGGATTTGGAAAAAAAAAATCAGCCTATTTTCTCCTCTCCTTTTATGTAATAAGAGTTATGTTTATTTTTTCATTTTCCCTACACTTCATATCTAAAAGGAATACAGTATAGCTTTAGCATGATGGCACTATGAGAATTTGAGGCTTTTAGTGTCGCTCCCCCTCCCCCTGCCTGCTGAGTTCTGCAAGGGCTCTCACTTAGACAGGCTTTCAACACCCCCCAAAGTCTGGGACCCAAGAAATAGAATCCATTCTGTCCTTGGAACTGGAAGGCCTGAATATAGCGCAGTTACATATGTAGGGCAAAAGTATAACTGACCTTCACCTGTAAAACCAGAACTTCTGGTAGTTATACAGGTGCTGCGCTACTGGATAAAAACAGTAATTTAATTGCTTAATGTAGACAAGGCCTCTGAGGAATCTCCTTTAAATAACTCAGTCAAATCAAAACTTCATCAGCAAAACAAACCCTGAACTCCCTCAGCAAAGAGGAACATGAAATACTTTGCCAGGTATGCTCAAAGGAAACAGTATTTCCCCCGTTAACCACCCGAAGAAAACAAAAAAAAGATACACACTTGGACAACCGAAGTCAAACAGGATTGTTCAAGTACTAAATTTCAGAGGATGCCCAATGCACAAGAAATATGACCGCTGAACTATCAGGACGTATATATTACTTCCTCGGGCTAAGAAACAAAGCCAACCCCCCAGAGCTGGACTGAATTCCAGCTTTTACACAATGGGCGATGCCTCTTAGGGCCAACTGACACGTTTTGTGAGAAACCACAGAAAAATGACGTGTCTGAAATCCATTAAAACGTATCTGGCGCTTTAACTTCTTATCAGGTTCATCTCAAGCTGTGGAAATTTCTGTCAATATAGCCTTTTTAGACAATTCTTCTCACGCGGTGCTCCCAAAGCACTCCATAACCATTATCAAACGCAGCAGCTACTGGGGAAGCAGCGGAGCGTCGCTCCCCTGGCTGTGCCGGGAGGCGCCGAGGCACTGCGGCGACCCGGGGGCCGCAGGGCGAGGGGGCGGCCTTGACCTGCGGCCACCCCGCGGGCCGTGCGCGCTGACCTCCACCCCCGGCCACGGAGGGCTGGGCAGCGCCGACATTCCCGCCTTAGCACGGGGAAGCCACGGCGGGGTCGCGCCGGGATCCGCCCGCAGGGTCTTTGTTCCCGCGGCCGCGGCGGCTCTTTGTTGGCGCCCCAGCCCGAGCGCGGGCCCGGCGCTAAGGCGGCACCCAGGGCTCCCGCGGGGCCTCCTGCCGGCACCGCGCTCCCCGCCGTGCTGCGCTACCCCCGCCGCCGCGTGTCCCCGGCCGTCTTGTGGGGACTCCCACTGCACCTGGCCGCGCCTCGCCCCGCCCCGGCCACCGCCGGGCCCCGGCCGCCTCCCCACGCCGGCAGAAGCGGGGGAGCCACGGGGGAAGGCGGGACACGGAGGACACTCTCCAGAGGCGCGCACCGGCGAGAGGCGACAGGCTCCGGTAGCGCGCGCACGCGC
>VWYI01021645.1:125948-139471 GCA_013399455.1 Anthoscopus minutus
TGAGAGGGCCTGGCTCCAGCCCCGGCTCGGCTCCCCGGCAGCGGGCTCGGCGAGGATGTCGGGCGGCGGCGGCAGCCGGGAGGAGGAGCGGCGCAAACTCGCCGACATCATCAACCACTGGAACGCGAACCGGCTGGACCTGTTCGAAATCAGCGACCCCACCGAGGTGAGCGACCCCGGCGAGGGCCTCCCGCCCGGCTGGCCCGGTGAGACGCCGCGCCCGGGCCAGGCCGCGCCCCGCGGCAGCCGGGCCCCCGCGCCGCCTCCCGCCCTGGCCGGGGACACGGGCTCCCCTGCACTGACCGCGGCCGGGGCTCCGCTCCTTGGTGGGGAACGGGGGTTGGAGCGGCCGGGGAGAGAAAGGGAGCCCTCCCCTCCTCCCTCCCTCCCGTAGGCACATGCCGGCCTCACCCTGCGGGACAGGCGGTTCCGAGGCAGGGGAGAAACCTGCTGGGAGGTGGAAGTGGCGAAAGGGGGCGGGCAAGGGCGAGAATACAGGAGCTGCCCCCGTCCCGAGCCCGACACCGCGTACCTCCGTGGGCTTTTTTTTTTGTCTGTCTGTGACTTTAACAGTACCGATAGGCGGCTGGTGGAGGAGGATCGAGAATCTCAGTGCTGGGCGATTTTTTTTGTTGCTAGCTTGTTTGTTTCTTTAAATATTCGTCTTTGTGCAGAAGGCGCCTCTTACAAAGCAACCTGACGCTTATAGTCCGGCGGCTCTCCGGGCTGCTGGTGCAATGCCCGGAGTGGCTTTCGCAGGGCGTGACGGACGGAGCGCCTTGGCTCTCCGAGCCTGCAGGCTGCCAGCCCGCCGCCTAAAGTAAATACCAGGAGCAGGTTCATAGACCCGAGTTCACATGTTGTACTGGAAAAACACAGCGGGTAATATCTGCCTAATGAAGTGGGTGTTCCGGATGGCCGAGAGAGGCCGGGTTTTGTCCTTTTTTAAAAAAAAGAAAAAAAAAGTAATAGTCAAACCACACCCTCTCGCTGCCCCTTGTCATGTTCCCTTTGGCTGGTTTGTGCTGCGCGTCTGGTTTGAAAGCGGCCACGGGGGGGTAGGGGGAAGGCTGGACACGCAGGTTACAGTCCTGTTTGTGTGTGACAGCGGGCTGGCTCCCTGCTTAGAGGGTGGAGGCTGATCATGTGCGTGTTCCCGGGGAAAAGGAGGAAATTCACACTTGCTCTTGGCCTGGCCCTGGTTGTTTATTAACAGAAGCCTCTGAGAATTCACATTGGCTTGGACATGGAGCTGGCTCCTGTGTCTGCAACCAGGTGCTGACTGCTAGCAGAGCCATGACAAAACGTTGAAAGCAATTCTAAGATTAGGAACTACGACACCTTCGGGTATTTTCAGTTCTTTTTCATTGCAGACAGTTTGTTGAACACCAAGATGACGGCTTTCTGTGATTATTCCCTACATCTTGCAAGATTTATCATACTGAGAGTTCCTTGATTGTATTGCTTAGGTTTTAGTAATATCATTGTTGGCTGACAGTCACTGTCTCAAAAAACTAGGCTGAAGCCAGTGTAAAGATTCATGACAATTCATGATTGTGTTTGAAAACATAGCGCAGTCTTTTTGGAATTGCAGGTTGACTGCTAACTGCCTGTGTCTGAACTTTTTATCTTATTAATGTGTCTGTCCATTCCCAGTACTTTCTAACTCCAGCCTGTCTTCTTTGTATTTATGGCAGACTGTGCTTCTGTGGTTTTGTTAGTAAATAGTTTAACAAATCATGCTTTCTTTAGGTAAGCCATGCATATTTATTATCATAGTTAACTAGAGTTTGCACAAAACTCACCAGCTTCATTATAGTTTTTATTGAAAGAAAAAATAATTTTCCTTGCATTCACTCCACACTTCTGCAGTTAAGCCTCTGAACCTGTATAGGAGCGTACTCACCACTGTCAGTGATGACATTTCAACTGAACTACTGAATGTAAAAAATGAAGTGCATGCATAATATCCTTGAATGTATGAACTCTTTAACCTACTAGTTCTAAAAGTGTTTGATAAGACTGCAGGTACGTTTCCATCAAACTGGCAGCAGGTAACAATTTTATAGATAAAGTATGTTTTCCTTTCAGATAATTACACTTTCAAATGCTCACATTTATTTTCGCTCTTACACAAATTTGGCAGTATTTTCAACCCAGATGATAGTGTGATTCCCATTGTTTTTTCAGCTTAAATGAAAGCCCATTTACTATACTGCTTGAGAACTGACAATCCTCTGTTGTTTCCCTGTTTTTCCAGGCTCAGATGTGCTTGACTATAAGGCACATCTTGCTTTTTGTAGAGACTGCAGCAACTGAGGCATCTGTGAAGATGCAGTAACCTGGATAAGACTTTTGGCTGTGTGTTCTGAGCTGGGCTGGCTGAATAATTTTAAACTGTCCAGACAAAGTTGTTGGCCTGCTGTGTTAACTTTGTAGCCTAAACTGCAGACCGTCATCCAGGAGCTGCTAGTTGGATGTATCAGTAGAGTTGATGCCTTAAATGATTCTTCAGGCATTTCCTCAGTGAAAATAATCTGGTTTAAGTGACTTGTCTTGTAACTTTCCTGGTAAGAAACTAGGATTTTCCAGAGGGGGCAATCACAGCTTTAGTAGTGAGGTTCAGAGAGATTTATATTTTCAATAAAGCAAAGGAAAAATGAAATAGAATGTAAATTGACTGAAGTTCTGACAGTATAGATTATGCAGTTACAGTGAAGGGAATTCAAAAGTGACTGATGTACCTCAGTATTAGTTTGAAAGGTCTAATTCTTTGGTGAGATACAGTTTTTCCAACTCCATTAGATCCTCTTCACTTTACTGTAGCATGTAAAATGTGACTTTGTTTTGAGGGTTGGGCAGTATTTTGAAAGTAGCTCAGATGTGTGGGATTTTTTTCAGAGAAGTGGTTCATTAAATTAATCTGTTTGAATTCTTGTTAATATTTTATTGAGTAGACTAGTTCTAAGGGATTAGAGATCTACTTGTTTATGTGCCTCTTGTGAGACTTTGAGAACAAATTGGCAGGGTATGTAAGACATTGAAAAGCAAAAGCCTTGGATAGGGCACGTTGAGTTCTGTTACTAACTTTTTCTTAGCTTCTCTTTGACTCTAATAGTTAACTAAGTCATTTAGAGCTGCTTTACTCCAGCAAAATAGAAATGAAAACTTTCTGTTGCATGCTTAAAGCTGAGTGCTCCTCTCTCTGTGTCACGTGTTGGGAAGGCTGAAGACTTCTTGGGAGTGAGGCTTTCATATCTTCACTTGCTTTCACTGAAGTAATTTGTGGACTCATGCTTGAGAGCAAGGTGGTGATTTTAAATTTATTAGGTGTTTACCTGTTTGAACCATTGTTGCTGTTCTGAGAAACCTGTTAAGTTGCATTATTTTACTCTGAAATTTTAAAGTTCTTTCTGTTCAGAAAGCAGCTCAGAGAACCTCTGTGACTAGAGAAGCTTATAAATGAACAAAACCAAAACACTGCATTTAGTAGAAGTTTCAGTGTTAATGTTTCAGGAGTGCTGCTAGGTACAGACCTTTGCTAAAGGGGTCTGTAATACTGGTCATCATTTAAACTTGATTAAGCTTTACTGTGTCTAATTTATGAGGCAGCTACTCACTTTGGCAAGTCTGAAAAAAATAGTGGACTTTTCGAGGGAAGGTAGGGTGAATCATGGTTTTGTTTGTAGATGAACAGATTCAAAATGAAGCAGAATGTTAATAGTTTTCTTCAAATGTTTCCCCTTGCCCTTGTTCCAAGTATTACCAAGTTTTATGGATGCTTTTTCCTTTATTTTTTTTAAGCTTTTTTTTTTTAATTAGGCATAGAAACATGGTAAAGAGACCTAGAAAAGACTTAGACCTTTTGCAGCAGGAGATAAAATGGTTGTTTGATCTTTTATTTAAGTCTTGGGTGCTGTAAGCACCCAAAGTTTTCAAAAAGGAGTAAGTTTGAATGAATTTATAATAAAACTTGTAGATAGGAAATGATTTGCTTTTATACAGTTTAGATTTTTTAACCTCCTCCATTAATAAAAGTGATAACTGGAGTTGATTGTTATATAAAATAACTGCCCATGGATGTTTTGAGTTAGAGGAAGGAATGGAGGGGTATTGTATTGCATGTGGGGAATATGCATTTATCACTGTTTGAATCCGTCTAATAAGATGCTTGAACTAGGTGTTACAATTATTGCTGATGACAAAACAGGGTTCCATCTTTAATGTATGCTTTCATAGCTGTATATGAGCGGAAGAGAAGTGTTGTTTCTAAACATGGTTTGTGGGCTAGGAATGTGAATTCCATTTAATTCTTTTGATGCAGACACTTTTTAGAACAAGTGGGATTTTCTTGTAACAATTGCCCAAGGGGCTGGGGGACTGTTGTCAGAAACACTGATCTGTTGGAGTTTTGTTTTCTGATGGAGAATGTTGTTCTAGACAAGTATACCTCTATGTTAGCAAAAGTAGAAAGGGCTAATCAGAATGCTTAGAGAAATAACATGCTTTGCATTAAAGAATAACTCCTGAGAGTGCAACTTTTAAATGGCCATAATTAAAAAAAAAGAAGGAATTTCAAAAGTCTTCATGGCTATTTGATTATTCTTTGTGTGAAAAACTTATCTAGCCTTAGCAACAAGGCTAAGGGATAAAACCCTTCAGAATGTGGGTGGGGCTTTTTTTTTCCATGTTGCTTTGTTTTGGTTTTTTTTTAATATTGACTTCCCATGTGTTGTGTTATATATGTTTGGTCTATTCAGTATATTTTATATTGTTTTCTTTGGCTTTAAATAAAAGTAAGCAATCTATTAATAGAAAATGTTGCACAGTGCACTGTATGGTAGGATATTTTAGGGCTGATGGAATTTTTGTCTTCACTTTTTGGGTTCAGATGTGATTCTGGTTCATTAAGTGTTGCAGGGACGACTGGTATATGACATGAGCTTACAGCCTTTAATGGTAGTTATGCGAGCTTCTTATTTAAATCTAGTTAAAGCAATAAGAAATAGGGATTTTTAGGTTTTAACCCCCCTGCTGTTTATCTGCATGGTTGCTCACTCACCCATAAAATGATCTCACCCTTTTAAAAATCTGGCTCTGAGGCTTTTTTAAGACCCGTTTTTAAAATTGGTAACCTGTTGTGTTATGGGTGATACTAGTAATGGAAATGCAAGTCTGGAGCTAAGGAAACACCATTGAAATGGTAGAAATGCTTGTGCCATCTCCACTAGTTGGATTCTGCCACTTTCAATAGTTTTAGCAAGGCCAACTCTTCATACTGTATAGACCTCAGGATGCTGGTAATATATCTGAAAATACTGTCCTTTAAGTCTGCCAAACCTATGGTATGGAAAGTAAACTCTTTTTGCAGCCAATGTTTAAATTAATATTTAGTCAGTCTGGAAAGGTGATTGGAATCCCGAGGACTGATGCCTGTGCTTTTTAGCAAAGCGAATATTTTTCAATAATTGCTACCACTAAGCAGGCACAGTTCAAGAGGAGATAAAAGAATAAAACACTGAGGCATTAGTTAAAGGTTTGGGATTACTAATTGCACTTTACTGAGTCTGTAGAGCTGTAGCTCTGCATTAAAATAGAGAAAAGAAGTCAGGGATGCAGGTCTGCTCATGTTCGTCAAAAGGAGTATTTAGAGACCAGTTTTCCTTTCACTGACTCAAAGTGAATAGTCATTATAAATGAAGTCTTAGTGCTCTCTAGAGATTTATGTTTGTCAATTGTAAGATGTATGTCAATTATAAGTTTGAATTAAGATAGTGACCACAGTCTACAGACAACATAATGTAATGAAAATAATTCTAGGAAGAAGATTTAGGCTGTGCTTTTAATATTCCTTATGTAAGTTATTTCTTGAGCTGGTGGCTAATTAGGTCTATACAATTCAGACATACTGGCTTTAGGAATTCCGTTCTGATGTGTGAATCTGTTCCCTGCCTAAAATGCCATTGACAAGCATTACTTTTTAGGTGAAAAACCCCCTAGTCTTCTAGAAATGTAAGGGATTTGCTTTGTGCAAGTGTGTTGTTTCTGTCAAAACCATTTCTCTTTCAGAGAGGTTAAAACCAAGATGAATGGAACACACTTTCATGATTTTTGAGGGAAACCTAGCTTTATAATTCATGAAATTCTGCTCTTGTGTCTAGATGCTTTTGTCCTCTAAAGGATGTACCAAAAACTAAAACTTAGCTGGAAAGTGATAAAAGTTGAAGTGAACTGGTGTTTGTGGTAAGGCTGTAGATGATAGGAAACCACTCTGAGTTTAGCTTTGTGTCAATATCTGTTGGAGTAGTTGTTTTGTTGTAAATGAAGGGAAATAAATTGTAGCTGTGCAAAATTCCAAACATGCATTAAAAAACCCCTCCTTATTTTGACCAGTGGCTCTAATGAAGGTGGTATTGAGAATCACAGTGTGAATTAGTAAACTAAATGTTGTGATAAACTTAAGAGAAGTCTAACTTAGCAGATATTACAGATACATAATGGAGTGTTTGCTCTGTCTTTCAAAGTGAACTTCATGCTAATGTAAGCCTCTTCTGAAGTGTATTTGAGTAGAGCACTGTTTAGGTAATTGCTGATTTTTCAAGATTTTTAGCTAGGAAGAGTATTTACATGTAGAATAGATATTGAGTGTTGCTCATTTTATTTTGTGGAAAGGCTAAAGCCTGTTTATTTTTGCTGTTAAGGTTATTAGGTAGATCAAACAAGGAGGTTGATAGTTGTTCTGGATGCATGTATGACTTGGCCCATAATTGTTGTTCAACTTTTTGCAGAGATTCCCCCTTCCTCTGAGGTCTTTAATTGCAAGTAAAAATTACTATTTTTCTGTAACTGTCCCTGTCTGGAAGCTTAATAATCTAAGATGAAAACTTGAGTCAACAGAGATAAAAATCTGTAGTAGATCAGACCTAGCAGTAGCAGTCAAATTATCTTCCTGAACTGTATTGTGCCTTATGAGCTTTTGCATAATGAAGATGTATAATGTTAAAACATAACTTTTTTCAGCATAGGGTTAAGTTTTCCATGTGTTTGGTTGCCTTCTGTCATTGAATTGCAATTCTGCCTTTTGCTACTGTTCAGTTTGGTTCTTTAGTAAGACTAAAAAAAATTGGCTTTGACTTGAAGTCCAAAGTTCATTACTTCTTTTTTCTATTTTTTTGGCAGCAGTCATCTGTTTTTTCTCATACCTTCTTGTTCTATGTGACTTGAATGTTTTCTTGTGTTTGGTGTATGTAACTTGCTAAAACAATTTTGTGTAATGCTTCAGGATAATGGTCATCTCCTCCTATTATGGGCATTGCCCTCTAGGTTATAAACTGATTGTTATTATGTATTTAATTACTTTTCTAGATCTGCCTTCTTCCTTTGTGTGCTCACCTGTAAGACAGCTCCTCTTCAGATCATCTTCTAGCACAGACAGTCTTACTAGGGAGTCATTCCTCTGATTCTTGTTCAGTCTAATCTCCTATGAAGGTGCCCTCTATCTAGATATTGCTTGCTTCATTTGGCTATGCACTGTGCAGAACAGGGCTCTTTATTGCCCTGGTCTGTCTTGCAGAGTTTTGTTGTAGATTACTCATTATTTTGGGGAATTTCTTTAGAGAAAAAGTCCTAGGACTAGGGTTGTCATCTAGAAGATCAGTATATGGTGTTAGTTTTAAGTGCAAATTTGCACTTAAATGTAAACATAAATTTTACTTGTTTGCATGTATTTATAATTTGTCTTTGAACTTCATCATATTAATAGAAGAATCTGTTAGAGTTTGTGTACACTCCTGTAAGTTTGTTCATGTAATCTCTTCCAGTGAAGAGTAGAAATTATACCTCATCAGTTTTGAAAGTTTTAATATTTTATTAAGTGATGTTTGGTCTATCTTAAGAATAATTATAAGTGGGTTTCTAATTTCACTTATGTATTCCAAGAGTATAAAATAGATTTAACTTTAAAAAATAAAAGTTACTGTAATGATTCTTTTCAAGGACATTAGAAAACTGACTGGTTTGCTATGGAACTGGAAATTGAGTTTGTGTTTGGATATGACTCCTAATGCCAGGTCAACTGTTGGGTAAATATTTTGGAATGGATTTTATGCACTACAGTACTAGTTGCTATAGAGTGACGGCAGACTGAAACAAAGGCTGGAGGGTGGGATTTTTTATTTGGTCAGTGTTTTTCTTACTACTTTGATAATTTGCACTCTTGTAACTAGAACTCTGGAATGTGAAAGCTCCCGCAAAAACTCACTACCTAGTAATACACGATAGTTTCTTGATGACCTGGTTTAAGGCTTCCCTTGGTGAATTGTGTCCCAGGGCATGCCTCAATATCTGACTCTGTTGCGTGGTAAGAACGCTTTTTATAATGTGAAAAAGAATGAGTTGTCTGGCAACGGTATTTATTTGGCCAACAAAGTATGTTTCTCAGAGCAGTATCTATGAACTAAGATTTCAGTGTATGGATTTTTCAAGCACTCCATGATGTGTTTAGTAGAGCTTTCTCTTTGTTAGATGACTTGTCAGTCCACATTCCTCTATTTTCTTAGAGGCAAGATACACAATTTGATGTCAGTGTCATGCTTTTTATGCATGTTTAGATTTTGCTTTTACATATGTTGTATTGCTTACAAAACCCAGCGGAAGATCAGAATCTCACTTCTTAATGAAAATTAAGGGCTATTGGATAGCCTGTGGTTGGGCAAGAGTTCAAAGGACAAAGAAGTCCTTCCCCAATGTTTAAAACAAGAAAAGGTCTCATTCCCTCTGCCCGCTAGAACATGCTCTACTTTGAGCAGTACATGAGCTTGAAATTGAAAAGGGCCCTTTAAAGATTTTGTTATCATTCTCCATTTTGGTAAATAACAATTATGCCGTGTTTTTAATTTAAAAAACATGGGAACAATACTGTCTGTGATACTGTGTCCACCTGGATGGGAAGATGTCTGTAGAAACACACATGATTGAACCAGGTGGTTGTGTTTTAGAAAGCTTCAGCTTGCTAAAATGGTTTTCATATCAGCTCTTTTATGGTGAGAAATCTGGTTTGCATTCACCTTCCATGTACAGTTTGATAATATTTTCAGTGTTTAGATCATATCCAAGGATTGCATACTTCTTGTAGAATGCTGCATGTTTTATTGGGAAACATGATAAGTTGTTTCCACTTAAAGTGATAGCCTTACTGAACTTGACTGCTGCTTACATTCAGTGTAGACAGAATGAAAGTTTTAAGACTTCTTTACCCTGTATGTATTCTGGAAAGGTTGGGATAGTTTCTTTTGATATCTGGAAAGGGAAAATAAATTGTGATGAAACAACAGTGTATACTTATGAAAACATTGCTCAATCCTGCAAATTGATTGTGATGGATTTGCCTGCTTAGGTCTAGTGTTTGCTGTGCAGTGAAGAAGGTCAAAACTGGAATTACTTAAGATTACTGCATTTTGTGATCTAATTCTTTAGCTTTTTGAAGCCTTTTTAAAAACTAACAGGCCAAACAACTGTTTCCTTCTTTTAAAATCAGTGAAATGCTCTAACAAGGCCCTTCTTTGTTTTGTGTGAGATGTATTATAATACTTTTGATAAAGTCTCCAGCAATACTGAAACTGTATCTAGTATTTCATGAGAGTTGTTCTTGTTGCCATAGCATAGCAAGGACTATTTCAATAAATTCACTTGCTATGCCTATAGCAAACTGTTTTCAGACAGATAAAGATTGATATGTAGACTGAAGAAAAAAAAAAAGGAACAACAAAGTAACTTTATGTACTGACTGCTGGTATAGTCACCAAAGCCATCTACCAGCATCCCAAGACCTAACCAGTCCAAAGTGGTGACGTTATTTCAGTTCTGGGAAGTTTTCAATATGTGAGCTGAGTTTGCAGTCTGTCTTGGGTATTCTAGCTATTTAATGGGAAAAAAAGAAAAGTGGAAGAAGAGAGTATTTGGCTCTCTCCTGGAGCCTTTGTCAGGATTTACAGTAAAACATCTAGTTTTGTATTACCTTCTGATGTCTGCCTGTCTGTAGCTTTTGACTAAAGGTGACCTGTAAGGTAGGATATGTGATGAAATTAAGTGTTTGAATTTTACAGTGTTCAAAATTCTGGTAGAATTTTCTGAAGCAATCAGAAAATCAACAGTATCTCCTAACATTCTGATACTGGCTCAGTATCTTGAGTATTAGAAGTTCTGAAGGAGTAACTAGTTCTTATTGTTGTAAATAAATTGTTTGTGGTCTACTACAAGCTCCAGAATACTTTCGTTTCACCATTCACCATACTTTCTCACCTGCATTAAGTTTAAGTTTGAACTCAAAAAATTGATACATAAAATTTTTGAGAGATTAGATGAATTTTAAAACTTTGCCTTCTCAAAGTAGTGTTCATTCGTTTTGGATGGTAACTGTCAAGTGGCAGCACAAAATTGGTAGCATTGTACCAATGTGAGACTGTCATGTACTGAAGCTCAGTGTTGCACAATGTACTGGTGATTTGTAAAAATCTTTTGAAACTCAGCACTTACTTAAGTGTCTGTCTTACCTTCAGTGTTCCACATTTGTCTCCTGGTCTTTGAATGTTCTTGTGTGTATGTATGCTCATAAATATCCATGTATATAATTATAAGTGCACTGATCTAGCTCTCTCAGTAAACCTACCTTTGTTGAGACCTTTTCTCCCTCATTTCCTCCCACACGCACTCTGCACCAAAAACCTCACATCCACAGTCTTAAACCAGACACTCCAATCTTCTACTTTCAGGGAAAAATGGCAATTACCGCAGTCTTCGAATGTGTTCATCCTGCTACTTTGGCTTCAGAGGGCAGCCTTATGATTATCTGCCTTTGTCACAAGTTTCCCGTGAGGTTACAGATCAGCCATGGAATCCCCTGCACTTGCCATGTGGACTTTGTAGTTAGGAGTGGCCTTGCAGTTGGACTTGTTTATAGCCAGCTAGTTGTGTGCTGGTGGTGGCTGTGACGCCTGGGTTTTCTTCTAAGGGAGTGCTTTTTTGCTTACTGTACTGTTATAACCATAGTCACTTTTCCCATATTTTGGAGAGGATTCCTTTTAATAGGCTTTTGGCTCGTGTCATCTCTTCTGGATATCTGCTAGGTATAGACAGTTTCCTGGATTAACTTTATACTGAATTCCTTAGCTGCTGAGAAGGAGATCTTGCACCGAGGGGAAAAATTCCTTCCTAACCTCAGAGGATGGTACTCAGAGCATGTAGAGCTTAATTTATCCAAATCCTGAGGATAAACAGGGTGTTTCTTTAAATTGCAAAAGCATCAGGACAATTTCTCTGATGCTTGATACACATGCCTTTTTCCTCAGTTCAGCTGCCTCTTTCTATGGCAATATCATGGTGTTACTGGTAGTAGTAGAAACCTGCAAGCAGAGTGAGATACCAGCATATTTCTGATACCTTTATATTACTTTATGAAGTAAAATGTTGAATAGCAGTGTTCTTTGTCATGGCTGATGGATGTGTGAGTAATCTGAAGCTATTTCCACCTCGGCAACTGTAAAAGAGGATGAACACTTTCACAGGTACCTACACACTGTTCTGCAGCCACTTCTTCACCCACCTCTCAGCACTTCTGGAGCACAGAAAGGAGGTGAGCAGTGTTGACCCTCTTTCTGCCATCACTGCTGTCTGATTGCTGTCATAGGCTTCTGTCTTCTGCCACGCAGAGCTGTCCAGCTTTGATTCTCTTCCAGCTCTGCGGTGTTGATGATACTGACTTTAACAGCAACCACAAATACATGGTTAAATTTGTATGCTGCTTTTTACTATGGCTTTCAGGAGCTTTGGGCAGCCCTTTCTCTGCCTTATTCTCCACCCCCAGTGTCTGTCTGACTTAACACCATTAAACATTGACAACATTTTAAAATTGATGCTTAGTTTATTTCAAAAATTTCTGTATTTACATATGTGAAATCTATGTAAAATGAAAAAAACCAAACTTCAGCAAGTCTAGGTTTTGCTAACGCTTACTGTATTTGTTTTGGGAAAGCTGCTTACATGCTATCTGCAAGGAGACCTTTTTCTTTAATTACTGAGCTTTCCTGTTTCTATATGCTGGTACAAAATAATGTGGTAGTCTGACTTTTCCTTATGTTGACTATCTATCAAAACCAGTTTTGTAGATAAAATATCTAGAATACATTTTGTTCATGTAATGAGCAATTTTCAGTCTAATTCTTGAAAGTGGGCAATGGTCATTCAAGTATGTTTGGAACTGAGATATGTATTCCTTGATTTTATTTTTTTTTCCCATAGAGTGCTTCTCCATGTTGTTGCTATTAGTGAAATTGAAGGTTGAGGCTAGATGATCTTTAAGGTCCCTTGCAACTCAAGCCATTCTGTGATTCTAAGATGATACTTATTTAGATCATGCTTAGCTTATACTTGTGAGTAGCATTATCATCATCTTAAACTGTCTTGATTTGTATAAAAGACTTCTAACATTTCTCACTTTGTTAAAATATTTCCAGGACAGTGGGATGGGAAGAGTGAGGCAAATAAATGAAGTCATGTGTTGAAAACTGTTGTAAATTTAGTTACTACAGAGCCAGAAAGAGAGGCCAGATTTTTATAAATGTATACAGTTCTCTAGGTTACCCTAATTTGAGATTTCATCTTATAGGGGGAAGGGAGTTAATCGTAGAGTGTCATCTACCAGCACTATCACACCATCTCTGGTTTAAATCTTAAGTGAGTTGTATGTTACAGAAAAGAATTCCCCTTTTCTCTATTGGGGAGCTGCATACAGTTGGAAGAGTGTTATACATCCTCGTAGAAAACTTGAATGATTTTCATATTTGGGGTTTTGTTTGTTTGTTTCAGAAATACTTCTGTAACAAATGTACATGAGACAGCCTCATTTCAGTAAATAGGTAAGTTAAGTTTCAAATTTGATAAATCAAGCTAGTAAGGAATTTGAATGGTCCTGAAGAGTCACTGGTTACAACCCCACCTACCATGGGCAGGGTGCCTCCAACTAGACTAGTTTGCTTAAGGGCTTATGCAGCCTGCCTTGAGCACTGCCAGGGTCAGGGCATCCACAACCTCCCTTGGAAACCTGTTCCAGTGTCTCACCACTCTCACAACATCTAATCTTTCTCCTTTCAGTTTGTACCCATTATTCCTTGTCCCAACACTGGAGTTCCTGACAGACTCCTTCTCCAGCTTCCCTGTAGGCCACATTCAGATGCTGGAACTCTGCTTGAGATTTCCACAGAACCTTCTCTTCCAGACTGAAGAAACCAGGCAGAATAGCCCTAGCTTTTTTTCCCAGTAATTTCCTTTTTCCACATGTGTAGCTTTCTGGTATTCTGACATCTTGTAAGCTGTTAATTAAGGCAAACATATATGTTTTATTAAAATTTTTAAAGTGAATAATGAATAGAAAGAAATTCAAAATCCCCAAATGCTTTGCAATAATAATTTTAAAAATGAAATATTTTTTAATTAGTTACTCTTAAGTACCTAATCATAATGAAAGTTTG